>BPLQ01014296.1:0-309443 GCA_021605075.1 Caerostris darwini
TTAATTTAATCACACACTAAACAGACTTCTCTGTCTGAATTTGGTAGTGCTTCTAGTAATACATGAATAATTGCTTCCTCATAAAGCTATACAGTTAATACATTTTGTTATATTCCTGTCGCTATTGAAGTGGATAATCCTTGTGTGGATTCTGCACTTTAGCTTTCAGATTTGGCAGATGTTGTTCTGGTGTTCGAAGAAGAAAAAGAAATTTTTCACCTCCGAACTGGAAGTGTTCGTTTAAATCATGAAGGCATAATTTGAATTTGTATGAATTGAAACCAAGACTGGCAATGTGCATTCTATAAAACGATTAATCTCCTGCAATTCTGCGGCCTGATGGCCAATTGGCTGGCGCTGTGGTCTTTGGTGCCACAGGCTTCATGTTCGAATGCTGGCAGGGGCATGGATGTTCATTAATGATTCGGAATCCTGTAGGTTCCGGTTTAATTAGCCTAAAATGTGCACAAAATGACAGTAGAGCGACCAAACCAAACTCCAGCAAGGATGTTAAAAAATTATAATTTCTAACCTTTTTCTTAACATCACTAAAATTTAACCTGTCAGCAATCCTACAGCATAAATAATCAGATATCATATCTTTAAATCTTAGAAATGCCTGCATGAGAAAAAAAATAGTTTCTGGATGAGCAAATGGCATGGATGTTTGTTAGAGGTTCGGTATCCACGTTAAACTATGGGTCCCGGTCTAATTAGCCTAAAGTGTGCTAAAAAATAACCGTAGAGCGACAAACCAACCAAAAATGCAATTCTATCGTACTATCAGCAAATTAATCCAATTCGAAGTACATAGTTAAACTTTTCAAAATTAATACCTGCATAAGAAAAAAGTTTATGGATGGACAGATCGCATGGATGTCTGTTAGTGGTTCGGAATCCACTTTAAACAGCAGGTCCCGGTCTAATTAGCCTAAAGTGTGCACAAAATGTCCGTAGAGCGACAAACCAAGCCAAACCTGCAATTCTATAGTTCTGTCAGCTAATTAATCAGGTTTAAAGTACATAGTTTTTTGGTAAAAGCTACTTATATCATAATTACGTCTAAATTTAAGCAATTTAAAATCAATTGAATTGGAAAAGTGATAATTAAAATATTTTTAAGAACAAGATAATCTAAATTTTCATATTCATATTTACGAACTTTAGAATTTTAAATAAATTCAACCAATAAAAATGTGATGGAGAATTCCTTTTCTCAAAGAAAAAAAAATTTTTTGCTTGCAGTTGTAGAATGGATCCCGTTTGATGCCTGAGCAGAGTTATCAAAAATTGATGAAATTCGGGGGAAAGTCAAACAGAAAAGTTGGCATTTTTCCAAAACAGTGATACAGAAAGTGACAAAACGTGAGCGATGGAGAACAACTAGAGGCAAAATGGATAGAATTTCTCATAAATAAGACAGGCTATTCGAAATCTACTCTTTATCACGTTTTGGTGTCGAATTTTCTACTTAATCGTTCGGAAGATTCCAAAGAATTTCTTTTTTGTCCAACAGTCCCTCTATATTATCCAGTTTGGAAATAGTTTACTGATATCATGAAATTATTGTCATGCTGTCAGAATAATAAAAATCAAAGTATTCATATTCTGTCTTCAATTCGATTAAAATCCCCTAAACTAGTTTCTTTCCACGAAATTTTTTAGATATTTAAAGATTATATTTTTAATACTTTTTCTTGTTCTTGCTTTTAGAAGATATATTTCTGTAGCTAGGAAGAAATAAAATTATTTACAAATTTTTTTTTTCAATCTCAAACATTATTATTTTTTTCAGGTTTTTCTATAGCCAACGGTCGTACCATGCTGAATATACCGGTTCTCGTTAGATCACCGAAGTCAAGCATCATTGGGCGCGGTCAGTACTTGGGTGGGTGACCACCTGGGAACACTGCGTGCCGTTGGCAAATTTGGGACCTGAATGGCCGAGTGTCTAGCGCTCGGTGCCACAGGTTTCGGGTTCGAATCCCGGCGGTGCCATGGATGTTTGTAGTGGTTCGGAATCCACTTTAAGCCGTAGGTCCCGGTCTTCTATGACTGTAAGAGCGTCACGGAGCGAAAGTCAGGCTTCTACCTACGGGTGCTCCATCACAACAGAAGCTGCTTCCTTCCCCTTCAATCATGAGTCCATATGGGCTTGTGGGCTTGGCCAGCCAAGTGGGATAAGAAACAACAACAAAACAGGTTTTTCTATTAATTAGAACAGAAAAATGTTGAAAGCACGTGAACAAAAGATTTTTTTTTCATTTCATAAACAAATAAAGTGTATAAAAATAAATAAAAGTAATCGTAAACAAACATGGACTAAAAATATTTTCCAAATACCACTTCTATAATGAGAAGTAAATGAATTTTCAAAACAAAACGTGAGTACTTTTTTCATCTATTCATACTGAAAGTATCGAAAATATTAATCACAAATTTACAAATTTGTGAGAAATATTTACAAATTATTTGTTAATTAAAATAGTATAATTAATATTTTAAATTAATTTATTAATTAAAAAATTTGAGTAAACATTTTGATTAAATTATTAAAAATTTATTTTAAATACAAATTACACTTATATTATAATAAATTCTATATTCAAATTAAATTAATAAATTTTATACAAACAGTATGTATACATATAAAACACAAAATTTAATAAAATTATATTATTCTTCTCAAAAATTATATTTTAAAATAAGAAATTGTTAAATTAACTTGAATTATTTTAAAATAAAGAAATTGTCATTAAAATTTAAATATTTAATTTAAAAATGGTTTTCTCTTAAGACTAAATAAAATCACAGGGAAATCTAAGCTCAAAATTAATACTTAATACTATCTAAAACCTTTAATATTGGCAATCTATCTGTTCAAGTGCTCAATCAATGCATTCTATAATTTACCAACTAATTATTAATTTCAAATTTCTGTACACTTATTTTGTAATGTATGAATAAAATATGAAGCCTTCTCAACAAGATACAACATTAGAGAACTTTAAAAAAATAAATATAAAATAATATCAATGAACTGTTACAACTTACTGTTTATTTATTATAAAAAAATGTCGATAAAACTATTAAACTAGTGAATAGCCTATTTATTGAAGGAATATAAAAAAATATCAAAATAAATTTAACTTTTTAATTAAACAACATTTTGGACTGAAATTTTTATTCTGTTCTATCACATTCTCTCCAGCCATGATTCTGTTTTACCAATAAAAAGAAAATTGGCATGTAGGAGAGAATAATATTAAATATCGTGTCATCACCGGCGCCTTTGTTGACATAAATATTTCTCACTACACACGCAGAACTTCTCAAGTAGATTAATCACGTAATATTGACACTAAAGCTGGGAAAAGGTAGTCGAACAGACCTTTATCTTCTCTATAATGTCAAATATCTCATCATATTTTGACACAAAATTATTCGCACAGAACTGTTGGAATAAAATCTACGGTTTTATTTTCAAAATCTGGGGCCTGAATGGCCGGGTAGCTAGGGCTCTGGCGCTCGGTACCACAGGTTTCGGGTTCGAGTCCCGGCGGTGCCATGGATGTTTGTAGTGGTTTGAAATCCACTTTAAACCGTAGGTCCCGATCCTAACAGGATCGTAGAGCGTTGCGGGGGCATTGTTACTCCGCGTCCCCGGCTTATCTTCAAGTTACACGCGCCCCCTGGGTAATGCAAAATGAGTAACGTCTGTGCAGCGCTTGCTTTAAGGCATCCATGACCAATCTGTCTAAATGTTTGCCAGCTGCATTAGAAAGAAAATTTTCAAAATCTGTGGTTCCATTTTATTGAAATAGCTAAAAGACGAAAAGAAAGAATTGAAAAAAAAAAATTTACGATTACACAAAAATTAATTATGAAAAATATATTTAAAATGTATAGGAATTTATAGATTCTAGATGTCTTTGCTTTGTGGTTTTCATGCCAAATATTCTCAATAAACTCATAATAGCATTGAACACCGTCATAACTATAATGCAAATAGTAAAAAGGACTCACCATGTCTTCCTGAAACAAAATATAGCCAACGGGGAAGAGCTGAAGTTTGACAAATCTTCTTTTCAGCAATGAGTTTACCCTTATGGTAAACTTTGGATTTTGCAGGTTTCTTACAAGGATAGGTTGAACCTTACGTTAGATTTTGGATTTTTTTTTTCGCCAGATAGACTCTAACGTCACGGTCTGTACTAGACCTATAACTGTTTCAAAAAGATGGTCAAGGTATATATATATATATATATATACAAAATCAGAGCTCTGAATTATTATACAAAGAAATAATTAAAAATATAAATTATTTCACAAATGTACGATTAAATCACAATTGCAGTTCACTTAAAAATCGGAGATTTTCAGAGTTCTCGAATCAATCTACGTCAAATCTAATTGCCTGGTCTGCGGCAGGCCTTAATTATTACACGGCGTGATACATGAAACCACAAGGGGCTCACCCCGAATTCAGTCACTTCAGAGAAAAAAAGAAAAATAACATTTCTGGTCGACTCGTCGCAGGACCCTCTCTCAGAAAAAAACTCCTTTTAAGACAATCCGCCAAGAGGAGGGTCAGTTTTCATCATATCGCGGTATATCACTAATCACGATAGGACAAAGAATGGTATAGTTCATATTCAATCTGTTGTTTCGATCTGTGGAGTGCGCACAGACATTCGCTTATTTCTGAATTTCCTCATACATGATATCGAATATCTGCTATTAGATTTGAGTGACAAGTTGTTCTCATTAGTACAAAACACTAATTGCATGTAATATAACTGCCCACAATACTGTTTGTCTGCTGTCAAATTTGGGCGATGGGTTATATACTTGTCAAATAGCATGCATTCATCTCTTCTGGGAACGAAATGAGAAAACTCTTCCCTTGAGAAAAAAATCTAAAAGACTTTGGAACTTATAATGGGACAGAGAAAAATATATAGGGGAGTGCGCAGAGTGAAGTGAAGAGTTCTAGGCAGTACGGAGGATACAAAGGTCCTTAAACGAACTGGCTTTTAAGATGATTTTGTAAATATTTGTTATATAATGTTATTTTGTGTGTTATGTGTTGCAGTTGTGCAGTACTGTCTTTGAAATTTTTAATAAATATGACAGCTAAAGGTTTCTTTATTATTTAAAGAAATAATCCAGTTTCAACTATGAAACAACACTGAATCAAGACCACACTCATATCCGGCCCTAACTTGTACTCAAATATAAAGCGATCATCCGATTTAGTGAGAATACTTCTGTATCTAAACTGCATGTCCTTTCTCAAATGGCAGCATATGCTCACATTGTGCGCAAACTCATATATCAGGCATTAGTATAGTCATAGTTAGTTTATGGAACCAAGTTTGAAAGCCCAAAAATTAGAATTTCTCTTCTTTTATACGATATGTGGATAGTCAAATGCGATGCTCTGTAGATCATGCTATTTATTTACTGGCTGCAAAAATTTAGTTGCGTGCATGTTGGACTAGAAGGTATTTTCAAATTAAATTTTCGCAAAATTAGATAACTCTCTTTTGATGTGTAGGGTTGTCGTCTTACAGTATACATTTAAATGTAGTCGTATCGCTGGGTTTTTTTTTTGTACTCCTCAATTGTTGTCCTTGGTTAAAGACTTCATATACATAGTGGACACTAAAAGAATGAATCATATAAAACAAAAACAGCACTCTTCCGGAACCTCTCCCCAGAAAAAGGCTAACTGATCCACTTCTTTCATACTTGGCGATTAAAGTTTTAAATCATGTTATCGGTAGGAAATACTCACATTGAAATGTTGCCAGTATTTTCTCTGAATTTTAATAATGGATCTTTCGTAAACATAGAAAATCTCGATGTATTTATTCGTTATTCGACATTATATGTGGAGGGGCCTGAATAGCCGAGTGGCTAGAGCTCGGTACCACAGGTTTCGGTTCGAGTCCCGCCGGTGCCATGGATGTTTGTAGTGAGTCGGAATACGCTTTAAACTGTAGGTCCCGCTCTCATATGATCGTAGAGCGTTGCTGGGGTAGTTACTCCGCGTCCGTGGCTTTTCTTCAAGTTACACGCGCCCCCTGAGTCATGCAAAGTGAGTAACGTCTGTGTAGCGCTTGCCTTAAGGCATCCAAGACCAAGCTGTCTAAGTGTTTGCCAGCTGCATTAGGAAAAAAAACATTATATGTGGATGTTTTAACTTCCAAGAAAACTCTATAACCTACAAAAATTTAAAATAAAAAAATTATTGAAAATAAATAAGAGTTGTGACTTTTTAAAGAGATTCAGTTTTTCAATGGCCTCACTTTTCAATTAATTTCAAATTTCTAGTTGTTGTTTTCAAAATATCCAAAAATTTAAATTTCAAAAATTATTTTAAATTGAAAATTTAGAGTTTTCAAATTTAAATTATTTTAGCTATTGAAAACATACGTTTAATATTTATCTTTATTTATTTTCTTAGTTATCGCTTAGTTAAGGCTTTCTAGTAACTACTCTCCAGTAATTTCTAGAAAAAAAATTATCGATTGATTTTAAGGAGGATTTTGAAAAAAAGTGACGTTATGTTGAAGAGCTATTTTTTTGTTTGTAAATATTTAATCTAGGGCCTGATGATGGCCAAGTGACTAGAACTCTGGTGCTCGGTGCCGCAAGTTTCGGGCTTGAATCCCGTCTGTGCTATGGATGTTTGTAGTGACTCGGAACCCATTTAAACCCGTAGGAACCAGTCTAATATGACTATTATGCATAGAGTTATTACTACTACACCACACCATATACCTGGGCATAGAGCTGAGTTGCCCCTTTACAGTTTGGGAATGATGTGGTTGAGAAGTCTGTTTAGGCTTTGTGACGGTCTACGGTCATATGAAACCGGGACCTAAGGCTTGAAATGGATTCTTAACCACTACAAACATAAATGGCACCGCCGGGTTTCGAACCCGAAACCTGTGGTACCGAGCGCCAGAGCTCTAGCCACTCGGCAATCAGGCTCCCGTGCATAGGGTTAATATGCCTTATCCTTAAAAAGAAAACATTCCATGTTACGGAATCTGTCTGTTGGCAGACTGCCTTGACTATCATGACCCTGTTTCGTCATTGAAGATGAAGAAGAAATATTTAGTATTTGATGAAATTATATCTGTGCCGGGAGAACTTCGGAATTAATTGGCCTGCGTACAACCATGACAATTCTTGAACACAGTTTTCTGAAACTATCACTAACCTTTTTGTATTATTTAGTGACAGAAGTTCTGCACTCTACCACATTTCGGTGTTTCTTCATTAATAGTTTTGGAACCAGTTGAAGTCCATTGATTATCTGTGTTTTCCTCCCCCCCAATTTCTTCTCAAGAGTAATTGGATAAATTGAGATAAAGCAGCTAACGCGAGCATAAATCTCGAAGTCAAGTCAAAGCAAGTCTGAAATTATGCTGCTGTTGTTTTTATAAGGAATTTATTCACACAGTAAAGTAGAAAGACAGTTTGATAAAGAAATTGTACAAATGTATGTGTAGTATTATTTTTATGCTTGACTCTTGGTATAGAGCTAACATGTGCAACTAGAGTTCGTTATAGTTACTGCTACCTCAGATGAATCGATTCAATATCGATTATTACAGCATGTGTAAGCCTCACTCATCGACAGTGTTTGTGCTAAATGTGAGTTTTAGGAGTTTTCTACCATATTACACTCAAATGTGATGCTTCTAAAAATCTTCTGGGAAATCTTCTGTCATTATTTTAAGCCCTGAAGGTAAGATATATTTTCTTTTTGGAAGGGATAATAGAAACAAGAGACCCTCCGATACACAATAAGAAAAGATGTGCTAATCAAAAGTTATTAAATTCTTGAAGATTTAAAAATCAAAGATATGTTTTGGGCCAATAATCAAAGATACGGTTAAGGGGCCTGATGGCCGAGTTAAAAGCGCTCTGGCACTCGGTACCACAGGTTTCGGGTTCGAGTCCAGGCGAAGCCATGTATGTTCGTAGTGGTTCGGAATCCACTTTAAGCCGTAGGTCCTGGTCTAACAGGATCATAGAGTGTTGCGAGCGTATTGTTACTCCGCGTCCATAGCTTATCTTCAAGCTACACGCACCTCCTGGGTAGTGCTGAGTGAGTAACGTCCTGTCGAGCTCTTGCCTTAAGGCAACGAAGACGACTGTCTAATTGTTTGCCAGCTGCATTAGAAAAAAAAAATGTTTTTTACGTGTAACATAAAGTGCAATTAAAACAATCTAGAATGACTAATCGTCATTTTTCTCAGAGAACAATTATTTTTATATCAAAATTTTTTTTTTAAATAATTTTAGTTTTTTATTCAAGTTTAGTTAATTTAAAATTTTTATTTATTATATTTGGCCTTAAAATCTATTCTGTTTCACTCTATAAAAATAAAGAGTTTTTTTGTAATATATGATGTTCATAAATAGACTTTTAAAATTTCATGTTATTAAAAACATTGAGAAACAAGGATAAAGCAGTGACTTTTTTTTAAAGTATTAAAAATTGTACTGTAAATATTTGTAACACAACTCCAGGCATTATTGGTTTTTTTGGTTAAATTTTTTAAACATTCTTTATCATGTGTGTTTTGCTGGCAATTTTTAATTTCAAGGATTCTTTCAAATGTCATCAAAGTACTCGTATATAATACTGAATTCAAGGATTTGTTATGGTTAAAAGTTAAATAATCATAATTTTAATTAATGTAATTTACCAATTTTATGTAAATTCTCCAATTTAAAATTCAATTAATGTTTTTCCGTAAGAATTAATTATAAAATTTTTAACCAATACCATCCCTATGGACTAGTTATTTAATTGGAAGATTGTTTTGAATTTTATTACAACACAATTAAAAATTTTTAATATTATAAATAAATTTATAATTTTCCATAGAAAGAAATTTCTATTATAAATGATAATTTTACTATTTAATTTAAAAAGTTATATAAAGAAAAAAAGTTTCAATTAAATTATTTTAATTAAAACTAAATGTGTAAGAGCCTAAGAGAAATAAAATGTCATATCTTCATGCAGAACATTTGAATACTGCTGTTCCCCTAAGTAAAAGCCATTTAAATTCAGAATTAGAACACTGATTTCATTTCTAACGCAAAGTAACTGAAGCATGCTTCAAAACGCTAGTTACTAGAATTTTAATCCCTGTTCTATCAAAATTATTCTCCCGTAGTGGGTTTAATTAACTATTTTATCCAGTGAACGTGAGCAAGATTTATAAGGACGAGGATTTTAGAAATGATTTTGCACTTACCATATTCCTTAAAAATAATTTTAAAATTATATATACATGGCGCATCGGCGATACGTAAATAATTATATATAACTGAGATAATGATTTTATGTACTTCGTTATATAATTATCTATGGATAGGAAAGATTCAGTAATTTTTTTTGTTGATATTATAACCATATATCACTTAATAAAAAAAAAATAGCGATTTACTACTATTAATCTTCTATCGTAACGAAATATATAATAAAAAATCATAAAAAATAGTAATATTGATTACAAGTTTGCGGTTTAAATCCAGGTGGGGCCATGATGTTTGCAGTGAAGTAATGCTTGACTGTGTTAGATGATGTTTGACTGCAAGCCGTAAGTCCCAGTCAAATATGACTGTAGAGCTTCCGCAGAGCCAAGTCAGCCTTCTAACTACGGGAACTCCATCAAAACAAAGGCTGCGCCTTTTCCTTTCAACCCTTTCTTCAAAGTTTCTGGCACTGTCCTTGACATCTGTGTGAAATTTGACGTCAAAATATTCATTAGTGTTTGAGTTACGCTTGGCGTTGTGAGACGCTAAAACTGATTCTGGTGATTTCTGAAATGTCTGAATTAATTGAGCAAAGAACTTGCATTCAATATTTTTTGCGGAAACGTATAGAATGTTGCAGAAGGCATTCGGTGAGCAAACTATATCGGAAAGAAATGTTTACAAGTGGTATAAACAGTTCAGAGAAGGCAGAGGACGCGTTGAAGACGAAGAGCGCTCTGGTGAACCATCAACCTCAACCGACGAAGCTCACGTCCAAAAATTTAAATTCATTTTTGCATTTTTTGAAGGCGATGACATAAATTTGGAAGAATAAATAAAAAAACTTTTGAAAAAAGAAATAATTGGTCTTACTTTTTGGGCACAGTAGTATAATTATCTATGTATAAGGAAAGATTCAGTAATTTTTTGTATATATTTTATTTATATATCACTTAATGAGAAAAATAGTAATTTAATACAATTATTTTCCCGTAGTAAATTTAATTAACTATTTTGTTCATTGGATGTAAGAAAGATTTGTAAGGACATGGATTTTAGAAATGATTTTTCATTTATCAAATTGCTTTAAAATAATGTAGAAATTAAATACACTCATGTCCATAAATTAAGGATAATGAAGTTCAGGCAAAGAAACAGACAGAAGAAAAACAAATTTGGCTTATTTGTAAAGTCTATTTATTAAACAAAACGTAAAGAGCAAAAAAGATGCTATATGTTTGACATAATTAATAAAAATTGCGATTTTTACTCCCTGGAGCAAATTTCAAAACAGAAACTATTTACAAAAAACAGTATAACATGGTTAGTATGATGGTTAATATGGAGTATGTCTCCCGGACGATCAATACAGGCCTCACAACGCCTAGGCATGCTGAGTATCAAATTATCAATCTGATCTTGGGGAATATTACACCACTCATCAAGCAATGCCCTCCGAAGTTCCGGTTGACAGGTGGGAGGCGGTTGACGGGCTGCAATTCGTCGGCCAAGCATATCCCACACATGCTCTATTGCATTCAAGTCCGGCGAGTATGCTGGCCAATCCATACGGGTGATATCCTCCAATTGAAGGCATTCGTCTACAATGTTTGCACGGTGAGGACGGGCGTTGTCATCCATAAACAGAAATTCAGCCCCCATGGCGCCCCGAAACAAACGTACATGTTGTTCCAGAATGACATCCCGATAGATGTGGCCTGTCATCGTTACACTCTGAACATGCAGGTCAGTTCTGGAACCAAGAATAATTCCTCCCCAAACCAGCCCTCCTGCGCCACCGTAACGGTGTCGTTAAATGGTGTTCTCTTGGAGGTAACGGGTACCTGGCGCTTTCCATATGAAAGTCCGGGGTGAATCAGACTGCAAACTAAACCTGGACTCGTCAGAAAACATCACACAAGACCACTGTTGCGGTGTCCACAATGCATGCTCTCTACTCCAGATTATCACAGGCGACAGTGAGTTGCGGTAAGTGGAACACATCTGACAGGCCTACGAGCATATAGACCAATGTGCCCTAAGCATCTGTACACGGTCTGCCTTGAAACTGTCGTACCGGTAGCTGAAGAGAGCTGACGAGACAGGTCTGATGCTGTGCTCCGTCTGTTTCTTTTGGCAGTAACTGCTAAATACCGGTCCTCATTCGGCGTTGTAACTCGGGGACGACCTGTGCTGTAACATCTACTCACATTACCAGCATTTTGGAATCGTTGCCAAAGCCTGGAGATGACACTCTGGGCGATTCCAAGTTCCTCGAATACTCCAGCTGGGTTCGTCCACATTCCAGTTGTCCGATAATTCTACCACGTAAAAAATCATCCAAATGCTTTCTTTGTGCCATAACTATGCGGTTATTGCACTGAAAGGCTTTTAAAGCGCTTGTGAACAATTTTACTTCTTTGCCACCATTCCTTATATATCCCTCTCTTACACTCTCGTCATTGTGACGTACTATCCGCGACATCTGGTGGTTTCCTGTAATTTCCATATTCTTCTCCAAGATGTGTGTGATAATTCTACAGCTGAAATTTTTATTTTAGAGTTCAATTTCTGTGTGATTCTGAATTATCCTTAATTTATGGATCATGAGTGTATATATGGCACATCATCCATACATAAATAATTATGTATAACTGAGATAATGGGTTTTATGTACTTTATAATTATCTATGCATAAGAAAAGATACAGTAATTTTTTATTGTAGATATTATATCCATATATCGCTTAGTGAGAAAAATAGTGATTTAATACAATTATTAAACTTCCATCATAATGAAATATACAATAAAAATTATTATAGTATAGTAATATTAATTACATATGGGTTCCAGTCCCATGTGTGCCATAGACACTTGCAGGGGTTTGGAATCCACTTTAAATTGTAGGTCCGGTCTAATAAGAATGTAGAGAGTTGTTAGTAGGGCTGGCAATCCTACCTTATAAGAAGAAAACAGTTCCTGTCTCGAAATTTGCCAGTAGGCAGATGGCCTTGACTCACCATGGGGAATGTTGTGCCATTGAAGGTGCATATTATTTGACAAAACAATGAGCAACTATGTACAGAGACAGGTAAGAGACGCATCTTGAATAAATCCTGATTTTAAGAATTTTTATGTAATTAATGAAAGTGGCATTTACAGAAACACCTGAAATAATATGATTTTGCTGCTTAACTAAAAAGAGTCCCGATGGCCGAAGGACTGGCACTTAGTGCCACAGGTTTCGTGTTCGAGAGCCGGCGGTGCCTTGAATACTTTCACTGGTTCGAAATCCACTTTAAATAGTAGGTCCCTATCTAATAGGACTGAAGAACGTAAGGCGTAGGACTGATAACCCTACCATATAAAAAGAAACCATCTCCTGTCTCGAAATCTGCTAGTACGCAGAAGCCCTTGGCCCACCATGGGCTGTAGTGCCAGAGAGTTAGTTAGTTAGTTCATCATCATCATCGGCTCAACAGCCCAATGTGGGCCAAGGCCGTCCTACTGGTAAATTTCGAGACGAGACATGTTTTTTCTTTTTACGGGGTAGGGTTGTCAGCTGTACGTCCAAAGCTCAACAGTCATATGAGACCGGGACCTACGGCTTGAAGTGGATTCCGAACCACTACAAACATCCATAGCACCGCCGGGACTCGAACCCGAAACCTGTGGTACCGAGCGCCAGAGCTCTAGCCACTCGGCCATTCAGGCCCAGTTAGTTAGTTAATATTCATTATTTCTTAATGTCGAATTCTTGACCATAACTCCTTCAACTCAAATACTGCAGATATATAACAGTTTCAGCGTTACTTAGGTTACATCAAAGCAAGTCTGCTGCACCATATGTTATCGAAGCTTTATTTGGAGTAATTATCCTTGGAGACTAACTGCATCTAACTAACATACTAATCGTGCAGAACTACGGATAAGATACGGTAATTTTTGGTTCTACTTGGTTGTTGATCTTTCCAGTTAAGCTATTTTTTTTCTTGAAAGCCAATCAAACTCTGCAATTAATTTTACCAGCTATATCAATTTATCTTCCTCTATATCACTTGGTGAAAAGCATAAAAAATTGACACTAAATATTCCCTTGTATGATAATTAATTTACTCTTTTCTTCTGCAGTTTATTTACGATTGAACCTCATAATTTGTACCACCTATTTAAAATTTTCATTCATGAAATGTAAAAAAAATGTCATTATTGGTTATTCTAAATCATTACATCTTTTTGCATCTTATATGATAGAATTCATCACATATTTTATAATAAATCGATTCTGATGAATTTATTCACAAGATCACAATTATGAAAAACTATACCCACTTTCAGTATATATTTCTTTCATTATTATAATCTGTAACGGTAAGACTGTATAAAAATATGTCCTTTATTTCTGTAAAAGTAATGAATGCAAAATTAATTCAGATATAAGTAGCCTGAGAAAATATTTTCGTTTTTAAATGGATTTTTTGCATGTTAGTTTTTATATCTATTTTTTCAAATAATATCTTAATGCTATTTCATGATTTACTGTTTACTTGATTGACTATTTGATTAGACTTGATTTACAGTTTAAACGCATGACTGTTTAAAAATACGCTCTTTATTTTTGTAAAAGTAATGAATACAAAATTAATTCAGATATTAAGTATTGTGAAAGCATATTTTCCTTTTTAAATGAATTTTTTGCGTGTCATTTTTACATCTATTTTTTTTAAATAATATCTTAATGCTATTTCATAATTTACTGTTTACTTGATTGACTATTTGATTAGACTTGATTTACAGTTTAAACGCATGACTGTTTAAAAATACGCTCTTTATTTTTGTAAAAGAAATGAATGCAAAATTAATTCAGATATTAAGTATTGTGAAAGCATATTTTCCTTTTTTAAATGAATTTTTGCGTGTCATTTTTACATCTATTTTTTTTTTTTTAAATAATATCTTAATGCTATTTCATAATTTACTGTTTACTTGATTGATTATTTGATTACACTTGATTTACAGTTTAAACGCATGACTGTTTAAAAATACGCTCTTTATTTTTGTAAAAGTAATGAATGCAAAATTAATTCAGATATTAAGTATTGTGAAAGCATATTTTCCTTTTTAAATGAATTTTTTGCGTGTCATTTTTTACATCAATTTTTTTAATATAATATCTTAATGCTATTTCATAATTTACTGTTTACTTGATTGACTATTTGATTACACTTGATTTACAGTTTAAACGCATGACTGTTTAAAAATACGCTCTTTATTTTTGTAAAAGTAATGAATGCAAAATTAATTCAGATATTAAGTATTGTGAAAGCATATTTTCCTTTTTAAGTGAATTTTTTGCGTGTCATTTTTTACATCTATTTTTTTAAAATAATATCTTAATGCTATTTCATAATTTACTGTTTACTTGATTGACTATTTGATTACACTTGATTTACAGTTTAAACGCATGACTGTTTAAAAATAAGCTCTTTATTTTTGTAAAAGTAATCAATGCAAAATTAATTCAGATATTAAGTATTGTGAAAGCATATTTTCCTTTTTAAATGAATTTTTTGCGTGTCATTTTTTACATCTATTTTTTTAAAATAATATCTTAATGCTATTTCATAATTTACTGTTTACTTGATTGACTTTGATTACACTTGATTTACAGTTTAAACGCATGACTGTTTAAAAATACGCTCTTTATTTTTGTAAAAGTAATCAATGCAAAATTAATTCAGATATTAAGTATTGTGAAAGCATATTTTCCTTTTTAAATGAATTTTTTGCGTGTCATTTTTACATCTATTTTTTTTAAATAATATCTTAATGCTATTTCATAATTTACTGTTTACTTGATTCACTATTTGATTACATTTGATTTACAGTTTAAACGCATGATTGTTTAAAAATACGCTCTTTATTTTTGTAAAAGTAATGAATGCAAAATTAATTCAGATATTAAGTATTGTGAAAGCATATTTTCCTTTTTAAGTGAATTTTTTGCGTGTCATTTTTACATCTATTTTTTTAAAATAATATCTTAATGCTATTTCATAATTTACTGTTTACTTGATTGACTATTTGATTACACTTGATTTACAGTTTAAACGCATGACTGTTTAAAAATACGCTCTTTATTTTTGTAAAAGTAATCAATGCAAAATTAATTCAGATATTAAGTATTGTGAAAGCATATTTTCCTTTTTAAATGAATTTTTTGCGTGTCATTTTTTACATCTATTTTTTTAAAATAATATCTTAATGCTATTTCATAATTTACTGTTTACTTGATTGACTATTTGATTACACTTGATTTACAGTTTAAACGCATGACTGTTTAAAAATAAGCTCTTTATTTTTGTAAAAGTAATCAATGCAAAATTAATTCAGATATTAAGTATTGTGAAAGCATATTTTCCTTTTTAAGTGAATTTTTGCGTGTCATTTTTTACATCTATTTTTTTAAAATAATATCTTAATGCTATTTCATAATTTACTGTTTACTTGATTGACTATTTGATTACACTTGATTTACAGTTTAAACGCATGACTGTTTAAAAATACGCTCTTTATTTTTGTAAAAGTAATGAATGCAAAATTAATTCAGATATTAAGTATTGTGAAAGCATATTTTCCTTTTTAAACAAATTTTTGTGTGTAATGTTTTATGATATCTAATTTTTAAAATAATACATTAATACTATTTAATGATTTACATTTTGATTGATTTACAGTTACTTGATTGATTATTTGATTACACTTGATTTACATTGTAAAACTACGACTATTTAAAAATATGTCCTTTATTTCAGTAAAATTAATTCAGATATAAATATCGTGAAATCATATCTTCCTTTTAAAATGGATTTTTTATGAGTCATTTGTTATCATATATATTTTTTTAAATAATATGTTAATGTTATTTCATGACTTTCAGTTTACTTGATGGACAGTTGTTATCTTGTTGTATACTTAATTAATTTGTGGATTACACTTCATTTACAGTGCAATAAGATATAATATGCGATATTACAATGTATATTGTATTGTGTTTATCTAAATATATTTTTCTACTACAAAAAAAAAGACAGTTATAATTTATCCTCATCAATTTATCATATTTTAAACCCAAAAGATGAAAAAATTGCATAATAAAGGATTAATAAAAATATTCAATTTCTCTTAATACTATATTGAATTTGCTTTTAAGTATATGCATTATTTTTATAATTTTTTTTTTTTAATTTGCAAGTATAAAAAATATGGCGTCTAAGCAGTTAAAATCTTTTATAGTGAATATTATCATTATAAATGTATAACCAATTATTTTTCGAAATTTTTAATTTGTTATAGTTCATTATTACAGAGTAAATGTTTTAAAATTTATTTATATCTTATTTCTGTTTTTCGAGATTTCCATTTAAAGCTGTGTTTTTCAATACGATTATTTAAATAAATAAAATTATTTTATTTCTTATATTTTATTAATGGTTATTATTAATTAATGGAAGTTATTATTTTTTAATTATTAATTTAACTACAATAAAAAAATTTTAATATTATGTTTAAGTTATAGGTAATTCAAACTTTCAAACCATTTATTAACAATACCAATAAAACTTTATAAGTTTTTAATAAAATATTGCTTTTATTTTCATATATTTGTAAAAATGTGAAAAAATATTTATATCAATTACATTATAATTTTAAATACGATAATTGCAAAATTCTAGGCCTTAATTATTTAACACATAAATATTTCTAAGTTAAAACTTGTTATTGATATTGGTTACGTTTATCTACAGATTAAATTGTGAAAAAAAAATTTTACAATACCTTAAGGTGAAAATTAATAATATTGATTGTGAATTATGTGTGAATTTACATGTTTCAATACATTAAATTATGCATGAAATATCACTGATGGTTAAATTAGTACTGTAATACATTTAAAACATTTATTAATGCCACATAGCATCATAATATTTATTTAAAAAATAAATATTTATTTTTTTATTAAATGAAGTCAACATATTAAAGGAATTTTATAGTAAAATATTTATTTTAATGAATTATTTAAAAAAATAAATAATTTAATTAATGAAATAAAATTAATTTGATTAATTTAATTAATAAATAAAATTATTAATTTAATTAATAAAATTCTTCATTGATTATAAAATTGATTTGTACATGAGACATTGCAACTTCTCAATTAATACAGACAAATAATAAAAATCGATCTCTGTTTCAAATATTTACTTACACAAATAAAATTAAAATGCATTTTTAAAAAATTTAATAAAATGGACTGTTCTATCAAGACTTCCTTAATTAGAATTTTTTAAACAAATTGTGAATATACTTTTCATAAAAAATAAGTATATTTAATCTGATAACCACCAGATGGCACCACAAATTTCCTAGGAAAGTAACTTATTTTTTACATTTGTATTTCTGTGGTTATTTTATTATTTTTAAATATACAAATAATTATAAGTAGTATTTTATGTATCCTGATTCCAAAATCAAATTTCATTGTATTCCTAAATATGAAATAATTAATTTTTCTTTCGCATTTTTTTCTTCCATGATTTTTTATATCTAGTGAAATTGATACGATAAATTGAAAATAAATAAAATTTACATGTCATATATTTTCAAAAAACAACATTTTTTTTTTATTCAAATAGTTATTTTTTTTCCTACTTAAATATATATTGATTTTCTAATAGTGATAATAAATTATTAGAGAAAAATAAAGTTCATCTTTATATTATTTGATACTATTTCAATTTTAATAGAGATAAAAATTAATTACTCTTTTTAACTTAATTCTCAAAATATTTTTTAAAACTAATTTTTTAAACTTTATTTTTTTCCCTAACGGATAAGGGATTTTTAAATGGTAGTCAAAAGAATACTTTTCATAATAAAAGAAATATGACAGGAGTTTATGGCGTAAAAGTTAAGTTTAAAATCAATTCTATTTTTAAAAAATAAATAAAAAGCGTAAAATATTAAAACAAAAAATTTATATTTATGTACCTTCTAATATAAATTATAAAATAAAAAATAAAATAAATATTTAATTAAACTAAATATTTGAAACATAAATTAGATAATTAGAAACATAAAATAGATATTTAAAATATTAAAATATAATAAAATAAATATTTTAATTACCTTGTCCGAGAAAATAAACAAAAAATTGGAAACACTTTTGCTTACGATAGTCTTTCGTTATAATGATCTCAAAATTTGTAATAATTACTCGCATGTCATTTCTAGCAATTTTAATTATGAATTGTTTTTTAACTCATAATTATAAACTTATAAATAAAACAGGCAATATCTGTCATACATTAGCAAGAATATTATTTTTAAATCCAAAGTTAATTTTTTCTCATAATTTCGACAGTTAAGTTTCGAATATATGGATGCACAAATAATGTATTTTTAATACATTAGTTTTCACTACTTTGGTCATTATAAAATAATTATATTTTGTAAAAGTTTGATAAATCTGAAGGGTCGCAAAAGTATTTAAGGCGGGTCGCGGGTTGGCCACCCTTGATTTACAGGAATGTCCCATATGTTTGAAGAGTATGTCTATTTTTTATATTTACATGTAGGAGAATGTTATACTCTTAATACATGAGTTAATTTGAATGTTATTATCATTTTACCGTGTTCTCTCATTATAGTGAACAAAGAATTTTTCCCTTTCAATATTTTCTTGGTGTTATATTTAAACTAACGTATAATTTAGAACAATTTGCAATGATTAATATAGCTATCAGAAAAGTAGCATATATTTTGTTTCGAGACTATTGTTATTTTTAAAAGTAAATTTATCTCAATAAACCATCTTAAATTATATGAATTAATTGTTAAATTTATAATTCATTTAATGTATTATATAATATTTAATTTATATAACATGTTGAAATAATATTTAATTAGGTTGTTACATGTTGATATACTTATATAGATTGATATATGCTAATTAACATGTTATATAATATTTAATTTATATAACATGTTGAAATAATATTTAATGAGATTGTTATATGTTGATATATAGATTAATATATGTTGATTAATATGTTATATTATATTTAATGAGAAATTTATGAAAGCTTGCGACTTATTACGATGTTCAATCTCACATATTATTTCGATTCAAATCAATATGAAATCAATTATCATGAAATACAAATATGAATTTACCTCATGACTTTCTCTACTAAAAGCATGTTTTCAAAATTATCTGCATAAATTGCATATTCGAAGGCTATACAATGTATAAATTTCTTTATTTCGTATAAAAATTCTTAATAATTTTAATACTCTGATAATTCACTATAACGATTTTTTTCATGCACAGTATTTAAAATTCAATCAAATTTTCTACCAAAAGAATCATTTAAAAAAAAATATATCCTTTTGCATTCTCATTTTATATATTTTTAAGACAGTCTATTGTAATTTATTATTTTTCAAATAAAAGAAATGGGAAATAAAAATCTCTTGCGCCATAATGCAGATAAATTTTATTTTATGAATTTTGGGCATTGTTTCAGTTTCATACTCTGTAAATTTTTTTTTATTATCAATAATATCAATAACAATGAGTTTCAAAACTTCAACAAGTATGATTTATTTTTGTTATCATTGTGGTATTTTATCCTTTGTCTTGGGTCCCGATATAGAATCGAAATTTCAAATCGCCTTTTGCCAATTTTTATTTAAGCCATATTTTACGAATATACTTGATTTATTGATTATACTTGTCTTGACTTACAATATAACATTTGATGCATTTCAACTTGTCCTGATAGTCAGAAAGCATTGTTTTACACACTTCAACGCGATGACGTTTTTCCAAAAAATTCAGTATTTTCGGTACCAATCGACATTTGACTCGTTTCAGAACCAAAATGGAACTGACCGATCCTTTTGAAATTTTAACACCATCAGAAAGTTGTCTAATTGTAAATCGATGGTTTTCAAGCACTAAACCTTTAATTTTTAGGACGTAAACTTCGTCTGTTGAGGTTGAGGTTACGGGTCGACCAGAGAGGTCTTCGTCTTCAACGCATTCTCTGCCTTCTTTGAACTGTTTATGCCACTTCTAAACATTTCTTTCCGATGTAGGAATGCTCACTGAATGCCTTCTGCAACATTCTATACGTTTCTGCAAACAACATTAAATGCAAGTTCATTGTTCAATGAATTCAGACATATTCAAAAATCACCGGAATCAGTTTTAGCGTCTCACAAAGGCAAGCGTAACTCTAACACTAATGAATATTTTGACGTGAAATTTCACACAGATGTCAAGATCAGTGCCAGCAACCTAAAAAAGAATTGAAATTCCATAAGCCCTGAAAATGTTTTAATTGAAAACTGGTCTTACTTTTTGGACACAGCAGTACTTGATTTATTGATTAATTGTCTTGACTTGCAATATAGCCTTTTCCGAGATTTTATACAAGTGAGTGAGTTTATGATGTAAATAAATAAAAATGAAAAAGTGACCACATCGTATAATGCCATAAACACACATCAAGATACACTATCGTGCGTTTGGTACAATGTGAATTTGATTCTCGTCCAGGTATTTACATAATATACTCATGCTATTAATAAAACTTTACATATGGCAGTGATATGATAAAGAATATTTGATTTATGTATGTCAAGAAAAAAAAAAAAAAAAACAGAATACTCCAAATATGATAAATAAATATAAAATAATTTTAGGTAATATTAAAAGAATATGCGATTATTTCTCTTTCGCAAATAATTATATATCACAATTTTGATAATATATATTACTTAAAATATTAAGTTGTTCCACATGAAATATACATCTTAATATGTTGTTGGTATAGTTCGTAGATGTTTTAAGTTTTTTATTTTATGTTTTTGATTCTTCTGCTTCATTGGTGCAACAACCTCATGGTGGGCCAAGGCCGTCTGTCTATAGGCAGATTTCGAAACAAGAAATGTTGTCTTTTTACGGAATAGGATTTCCAGCTCTACGCCCAGTGCTTTACAGTCCCGTTAAACCTAAGGGCTTGACAGACCAATTGGATAGAGATCTGGCGCTCGGTACCACAGGTTTCGGATTCGAATCCCGGCGGTGCCGTGGATGTTTGTAGTAGTTCCGAATCCACTTTTAGCCGTAGGTCTCGGTCATACATGACGAGCGTCACAGAGCTCAATTAGATTTCTCACCCACATCATTCCCAAACTGTAAAGGGGCAACTCTACACTACCTAGCACAGTGACGTGTGGTGTGGTGTGTAGTCATGTCATGGAGACACGCCAAACCGGGACCTATGGTTTAAAGTGGATTGTGAACCACTACAAACATCCATTGCACAATCGGGGAATCGAACCCGAAACCCGTGGCTTAGAGCACCAGAGCGCAAATCATTCAGGTCATCAGGCTTGCCTATTACGAGTAATAATTGAATTTTTAAATATTTTCTTCGAATTGGTCTCTGACTTTTTTTCATCTAATCTAAAATTAAATGGTTTCCTAATTTTGTTTAGCTTTTTAAAAATATTTCATTTCTGAATCAATATTGAATCCCATTTAGAAATTGTGACTACTTCATGAAAATTGGTTGCAATTCTGAATATTTTTAGAATTTGTCATCCACTTTTTTCGAAATTTGTTCTTCAGTACTTATGGAATTATGTAAGCCCATAACATATTCTGATTCTTAGCGTTTATTTTTTAACCAATTTTATTTCTTTTTTACTTTGCGAATACATTTATTTATACAGGTTGTTTGATATGAATATTCTACCCGTTTTAACACAGCAGATGCTAATGGTTTGAAGATTTAAAGCAATATTTTTCAATTTTAGTTAAGGTTATAGGGTTTTGAGATGATTTCGCAATTGGTTGTTTGGTTTAGTTGGTCGCTTTACAGTCATTATGTGCACACTTTGGGCTAATTAGATTGGAACTTACAGTTTAAAGTAGATTCCGAACCACTCACAAACATCCATGTTACCGCCAGAATTCGAACCTGAAGTCTGTGGTACCAACGGTCAGAGTTCTAACCAATTGGATATCGAGCTACGTATGCAGCTGATAGGATGGACTTTGTAATTCATAAATATTAAACATATTAGCAAGTTAATTTTCATAGTAGTTCTGTAATTTTTGTGTAAAACTGTAGTGTGCAAGTACGAACGGCCCCACGTTGGGGGCCAGATTTTAGTGTTGTCAGCATCTATGCAGCAGGATTGTAACCGGGTGGGGTTGGGTTGAGATTTGAGACACAGGTTTGAGAACTCACAGCTTTATTTACACAAGCATAAACAGCACACGCGTGCAATTAGAGACATACAATATTTAACACATTTAAAAACATATAGGCCAACTATTACACAGAGTTGCGTTGAATATATTTCGTCTCGGGATGAGATTTCTCAGCGGAATCGCCGGTTGCGCTGTACTTCCTCTCGGGTGAGAGTCTCGATGCCTTCTGATCATATCTCCTGAACGTCACAGAGGACGCTCTTGCAGTGTGTAGGATACAAAGCTAAATTTCTAAGTGCAAAGCTAAATTTCTAAGTTAATTATAAATTAATTTATAAATTTGTGACATTGTTAAGGATATTGTAAGCAAAGATTAAAGTCGCGAACGTATTATCATCTTCACCATTTTGGAAATAATTTTAGTGATTTTGGAAATTACTAAAATCTATACTTTATCTATACTTTAGTGGAAAATCCAACAAAAATATCAAATAATTCCGGTCTTTAAAATTTCAAATTATCCTCTATTTTATAATATTTTGTATAGATAAAAAGCTTCATCATCAGTAAGGTTGGATTGTAGTATATTACCGGTTACTATCACGGCTATTTGTGGTATTTACGTTTGCTTTTTGATGTTTATTTTGATTGCGTGCAATAATAGAAGGTAATAAACTGGGTTTTTTTTTAAATTTTGTTTAGAATTATATGCAGCAAACAATAAACTAGACTAATCGTGGGATAAAACTGTTTACAAAAACCAACAGAATTTGCTAGAATCATAATTACGACTATTAACTTGAACTATTCTACACACAAACATAACATTAGTTTTTTTTATTTGCTATCTAAAATAGAATTTTGCAAATTATTTATTTATTTTTCCTAGTGTTATTTTTTTTTTTTTTTTGTTTGCTTGCAAATAGAATAAACTTAATGGAGAATGAATGAAAGCATTTGAATGAAAGTAAACAACTGTATTGATTTTTTTTATTGTTTTCGCAACCCAAGTAACTCGAAATATTTTGCTCATGAATTTTTAATTTATCTTCCCAAAAGAAAATATTTATGAATGAAATTCAAACTTTCATTGTCTAAGTATTCGAACCTTTGAAATTGGACTATGGGCATTGAACTTATGGGGACTATGAAATTGAGATTTTTTTAAAAATAAATTACATTAAGAATTGAATTACATTTTGAGTTTTTATGATATTGAAATTCAGAGTTTCATTGTCTAAGCATTTGAAATTGAACTTTGGGCATTGAACTTATGGGGACTATAAAATTTGAGATTTTTTAAAAATAAATTACATTAAGAATTGAATTACATTTTGAGTTTTTACGATATTAAAATTTAGAGTTTCATTGTCTAAGCATTTGAAGTTGGACTTTGAGCTTATGGGGACTATAAAATTGAGATTTTTTTAAAAATGCATTACATTAAGAATTGAGTTACATTAGGTTTGGTTTTGGGCTCATTAGCACACTTTAGGCTAATTAGACCGGGACCTACAGTTTAACATGAATTCCGAACCACTAACAAACATCCATGCTACGAGTTATTACATTAGGAGTTTTTACGATATTGAAATTTGAAATTCAAAGTTTCATTGTTTAAGCATTTGAAGTTGGACTTTGGGCATCAAACTTATGGGGATATGAAAGTGAGATTTTTTTTAAATAAATTGCATTAAGAATTGAATTACATTAGGAGTTTTCAAGATATGTTATTAGTAATGTATTTAAAATTTTAACAACTTTCTTTTCATTATTACAAATTAATTATTTTCGCCTTTAAAAATTTTGTATTTTATTAATTTTCAATAATTTTAATATAAATTATAATTCATAACTTACATCAAATTATTTATAATAATTTAAAGAAATTAATTTATTATAATAATTTAAGGAAATTAATTTATTATAATAATTTAAAGAAATTAATTTATTATAATAATTTATTTTTTAAATGTCTATAATGCATAAAGTTTATCTTAAATAAATTTATTGAATGAGAATTTATTGGAAATTATTGAAATATGGACTTATTGGAAATTTTTAATTAATTTTTTATATTTAATTATTGATTTTAATAATTCTCCGAAAATACTTATTTTAAGACAAATTATTTTTTTCTTGTATACAAACGATTATAAATAATTATAAAATAGTAATATGGTAAATGGGGCCTGATGGCTAAGTGACTAGCGCTCGTAGCCATAGGATTCGGGTTCGAGTACTGGCGATATCATTGTTTGTAGTGCTTCGGAATCCACTTTAATTTTTAGTTCCTGTCTAATATGACTGTAGAGCTTTGTATTTAGAGCTGAAAATCCTACTTCGTAAAAGGAAAGCATCTCCTGTCTCGAAATCTTCCAGTATGCCTTGGCCCACCATGGGGTTGTTGCGCCAATGATGGTGATGAATATGGTAAATATTACTAATAACTTCTCATTTAATGTATGAGAAATTATTACTAATATTTACCATAGTAATTTATAATTCAATTTATAAAAAATTAATTAAACGCGAAATACTATAATGATTTTAAAAATTGAATTCCAAGTAAAAAATTAATATAATATCTATTTCTAGATAAATCTTTAAAACAACTTGATATTAAAATGGCTAAAATTAAAATACGTATGAAATTTTAATCTATTTATTTTAAATTAGGTCAAATATTTTTCTAATTTATTAATTTTCTTTAATATGATAATTTCTCATTTAATGTATGAGAAATTATTACTAATATTTATCATAGTAATTTGTAATCAATGTACAAAATATTGATTGAAATTGAAACCATGAGCCAATTTAAAAAACTGAATTCCAAATAAAAAATTAACATAATATCTGTAATAATATCTATTTCTAATATCTAATCTGTAATAATATCTATTTAATCTTTAAAACAAATTGATATTGAAATGGCTAAAATTAAAATACACTTGAAATTTTAGTCTGTTAATTTTAAATGAAGTCAAATTTTTTTTTTCTAATTTATTAATCTTTTTTCAATATAATAATTTCACTTCTAATTATATTCAGAAAATTTAGATTTATATTTTTTATACAAAATAAATTGATGAATAAAATGAGAGAAATTGTCCCTTACACCGTTTTTACTCATTGTAAATTTTTTATCTTGTAAAATAATGTATTTTATCTTCAGATTTTATTGCACTTTCAACGGAACGAAAAATATTCTTGTCTGTTTTTTATTTTTTGTGTTTTTATCACAGAAAAGTATTCCGCTTCTGACGAAGATCGTAAATCATAACTGTAATACGTATTCTGCAACTTTAACAGTTGTATTGTTCTTCTTCAAGGTCAATTATATATAAGCATTAAGGAAGGAAGGGCTTGTTTTTTAGTTTAAATAAAAATAAAAAATGCTAAATCGTGATGTCTTTTACCAAATTTTATTTCATCAAAAATAAATTTTATCATCATTTTCTCAACTTTGTTCTTTCGTCATAAATATAATAGACTTTTATTTTGACAAAGCTTGTTTTTATATTTTGATATTTTTTGCATATTATTTAAAATATTCTTTATGTTTTAAAATATTTATTTAAATTATTTTATATTTATTTCTAATCTCATCTTTTAAATTTCTAACTATTTATAGTTAATATTTTTTGTTTCATTTTAATTCAATGCTGTAAAAATAATATAAAAATTTTAATTATTATTATTTTGTTTTCAAATGTATTTTGTTAAAATTTACTATAGATTCTTTTTTTGATTAATATGCACATCTAAATTTAAGAATCTATATAAGATATTAATTGAAAAAAAAGCAATATTAATTCATATGGTATATACATGGTTAAAATATGCATTATAGAATTAGCTGAAGTAAAATTAATTTAACATGCACATCTAAATTTAAGAAAATATATAAAATTGTAATTCAAAGAAATAAAGCAAAATTAAAATGATTTTGGGGTCATAAATTCTGTAATGCTTCAATCAGCCTGTTTCTATTTAAATTATTTTTGAAATACTATAGTATGACTTACAATGATCGAGTAACTTTTTAATAAAACTATATTAAATAATTAAAAATATTTTTATCTTAAATTACTCTTATAGAGATGTCAGTCGTTAGTGCAGCTGATTCTGAGCGTGGTTGGGTTGTGACTTGAAACACAGGTTTTAGAACCCAAAGCTTTATTTATACACGCTGAAACACCGAGTACATATACAATAATTTAGTTTTAAGTAAACATACAATAATTTAGTTTTTAAACATTTTAATACAATACACATTTAAAGACATCTAATTTAAGATTCGTGGAAGGATTCCACTTCTAAGCCGAAAATAAAGATATTTCCTCTCGGGATGGAAGATCATATACTAAACGTCTCTGAAGTAGTGCCAGTTGCGCCGTACTGCCCCTCGGATGAGAGTCTCGATACCTGCTGATCATTTCACCTGAACGCCACAAGGAGCGCTCTCGCAGTGCGTAGGTGGATGCAGCGTTACACATCTATAATAGAAGCATCATCTTTATTTGATGTCTGTTATTATTATTGAAGTAATTATATATCCATGTTTATTTTGCGATTTTATATTTTATGTTATTTAGTTTTATATTTATATTAATTTTTTTATATATATTTCTCAGCAATTATCAGTCTTTATAGAGACACCAATTCAGTGACTTTTTTAACCTAAAATATGATAAAATCTATCATAATTCAAAATTTAAATTTAAATTATTTTTTCATGTGTGAAATTAATGAAATTTCCAAATAAACAACTAAATAACGGTTAATCCATAATTAATTTTTATTCAACAAACTGTAAAGAAAACGGATATTTTTTTTGTCAGAAATAAGTATAAAAAAGTTCCCACTTTAGGATTCAAAATTATGCTCTCCTTTTTTATCAAGATGGCTGAACCTAATAATTGAAGAATTCTTTTAATAGGATTAGCGTTCGAACTGTGAATTATGGAAGATTCTACACTTTAAAATGGCTAATTATCGTCACCGCTTGTCAAAATTGACAATCGTCAAAGAGAGGAGGATATAATTTTAATATTAAAATATTAAATAAAATTAATTAGATTTTTTTACTAATGATATCATTAATTGCAATTTTAATCTTTATTACTGAAGAATAGTGATGCCAAATATTAAAATAAACATTTTCATTTATAGTTATATATTTGATATCTATGACTCTTAAATATATTTAAAGTTAAATATTAAATGCTTTAACTTTAATATCTTGTTTTTGATGTTTATTTTATAATTAATAGACGTTGAATTCATATACAGATTTCGACACGGTGAAATTTTACAAATTAATAAGTGCATGTTCGGCAATCAGATTGTAACTGAGTGTGGTCGGGTTGAGATACTTGAGGCCCAAGTTGGAGAACTTACAGCTTTATTTACACACAAACTAACACCACACATATGCAATCAGAAACATACATTTAAAGACATAGATTCATGGAAAGTTTCCATTTCTAAAATCTAAAACACGATAATCAGCTATGCTCGTTATGCTCGAAAAATACTTCCTCTCCGGGTCGGAGTCTGTAGGCCGACTAATGTGCAGGATTGCGTTAAATATATTTATTTCCTTTCGAGGTGAGAGGCGGTAAACTAAACGTTTCTCAACAGAGTCTGGATTCTAACTGACCATTTCTCCTGAATGCCAAAGTGTTGGAGGAAACACTATCCTAATATTTTATAATTCACTTTCATAAATAATACATTTAACCTATGATTTGCACTAGTACGCACTTTGGTTTTTTCAAAAGTTAAAAAATTGCATCGTATAAAATTTGTTAGCATCACAGAAGTCATAGAACATGAAATGAATATAATTTGACATTTGTAGCCATTATAAAATATGAACATATTTAATTGGCTATATACGAATGTATTTAATATGCAAATTGTTCAGTACTATTTTACAGACGAGCTTAAATAAAAATAATTTAAAAGTTGTGTCTTTTTAAATTAAGAAGAAACATAATCGTACAATGTTTGAATATATATTTTTATTTTAATTTTTGGGGATATTTATCATAAAACTAAATTATTGCTGCAGAATTTTTAATTAATTTTAAATTTAAAAAATATAAATACTTTGAAAAAAAAAGGCTTTTATTTATTTTTAACATTTGAGTTCGAATAATATTTGTCCCATTTATGAGGTAAAAAGATAAATAGTTCTGAATAAGTGATCTTATTTAAACATTTTTAAACGTTATTTTTATATTATATTTTGTGTACTTTTGATTGATAACGTAAAGAGTAAATATTCAAAAGGAATGTCCGATGATATTTAAAATTATATTCTAACTCAAATAAACTAAGCATTTTTGAAATTTTTTTAGCAGAATTGTATTGAAAACTAACTTTAAAATAATGGTAATAATTTTATTTAAGAATGATTTAAATTTTTTTTTAAAGAATTTATTGGGAAATCAATTATCAATTTCATTATTTTAAGATTTGTTGAGTGTCATTTTTTGAAATTCTGAAGCATACTTTTTTTATTTTGGAACAATGTCTTATAAAATAATAGAGCAACTTTAATTATGTAAAAAAAATTTAATGTAAATATTGAAATTTTTTTACTATTCTTTCACACAAAACTCATTGAAAACTGAATCCTTTAATATAATCATGATGAGAAAAAAAAAAGATTTGACCAATAAAAAGATAATGAAATGTTCAGCCCCAAAAAAATATTTTTATTTTTGGAGACTGAAAAAATTTTAAAAATTCCATTAATTTAATATTGTAAAAAAGAAGAAATATTTATATTTTTTATAATAATTATACAAATAAAAAAATATAATTTTTTTTTAAAATTAAAAAGTTTTAATTTTAAAAAATTAAATTTTAATTAATAAAAAATAAATATTTTTTAATAATTAAAATTTAAATTTTTTTTAATTAAAAAAAATAATTTTTAGATTTTTTTAAAAATAATTTTTACATTTTTTTAAATTAAAATCTTAATTTAAATTTTTTTTTTTTTGGCGTGGGAGGGGCAAAAATATTTTTATTTTATGGGCTCCAAAAATTAATTATATTTTAAGAAAAATATCAGTTTAGAAGAATTTTTCAAATATATTTAAATGTAAAAAAAATTCATTAAAAATCCATTATTAAACTAGCATGCTGTCAAAGTAAAAATATCATTAAAAAAAATTAAGATAAGAAAAAATGGATGTGATTTTCAAAACGTTATTGAAATGTTCATCCCCAAAAATAATTAGCTTTATTTTAAAATGTTGTTTTCAATTATTTTGTAAAACAGAATTAAATGTAAAAATATTCATTAAAATACTATTTAAATTAGTTTGCTACTAAGATAAAAATATAGATATATGAAAAAAAAATTAAAAAAATAAGAAGAAATAAATAAATTTTACTCTCAAAACGATAATGAACTGTTCTTTACAAAAAAAAATCTTTTTATTTTAACAATAATAATTCATTTAAAATACTTTTTAAAGCAAATTTAAAGCTAAAAAACATTTATTAGAATAAATTATTAAACAAGTATGCTATTATTATTCTTGTTTGATATCATGTAAAAAAAATAATAATAATTAATAACAATAACTCAAGATTTATCTTTCCAAATAAAATTTTTTAATTAAACTATATATGTATAACATCTAAAACTCAAAATCGATACTCATTTTTAATTCAGTTTCATCTTATTGTTATTCTTTTTTCATGCTGAATCAACATGGTTCTCATTTAAATTTAATATGCCTTCTGGCAAGCTATTGATTTTTCTTAAAAATAATTGCTTGTTATATTTTGACTGATATTTACGCTCGACAAAAAAAAAGCGAAACGGATATCATGAAAAGTGATATTTTATTTTAATTGGTAACGAGCATTAGATTTATTTTCATTTATGCTGTGATTGACTTAATTATAATCTTTTCTGATTTGTTTTGGACAGTTCACTTAAAAATACTATTGTGTCCAAAAAGTAAAACCAGTTTTTAATTTAAAATTCCCGGCACTTAGGAAATTTCAATTTTTTTTTTTTTTTAGGTTGCTGGCACTCTCCTTGACATCGTGTGAAATTTGAAGTCAAATTTTTCATTAATGTTTGATTTACGCTTTTACGCTTGGCTTTGTGAAACGCTAAAACGGATTCCGGCGATTTTTGAAATGTCTGAAATAATTGTGCAAAATACTTGCTTTAAATTTTGTTTGCGGAAGGGTATAGAATGTTGCAGAAGGCATTCGGTGAGCATTTCCATATCGGAAAGAAATGTTTGCAAGTGGTATAAACAGTTCAAAAAAGGCAGAGAACGCGTTGAAGACGAAGAGCCCTCTGGTCAACCATCAACCCCAACAGACGAAGCTCACGTCCAAAACATGAAAGATTTGGTGCTTGCAAACCGTCGATTTACAATTAGAGATCTTGCTGATGATGTTGTTGGAATTTCAAAAGGATTCCATTTTGGGCCTCAAACGCGTCAAATCTCGATTAGTACCGAAAACACTGAATGCGCCAGCTCACATTGCATTGATTCTTCGTGACTTTTTCGACAAAAATGAAACCCATATCTACAACCGAGCGACTTCCTGGTTATTCCTTAAATTCGAAAGACCACTCCGGAAACACAGTATTGAGTCGGTTGAAGAGATTCAACGTGACTCGCCTCCCGCTTTGAAGGCCACCCCTGCCGATGACTTTTTAGCATGCATTGAGGATTGGAAAAAACGTTGTCATAAGTGCATTGTGTCCGGAGTGGATTACTTTGAAGGCGATGAAATAAATTGGGATGAATAAATGGAGAGTTTTTGAAAAAAAAAAATTGGTCTTACTTTTTGGGCACAGTACTAAATAAATCAATATGTAAAATTTATTGATGAAGTTAACTGTCTAAAATATGTAAAGGTAGATTAAAAAATAAAAGGGTTTAAATTTTCATTAAATATTTACTTTTGACAAAATATTTATTAATAACTATTTTGGAAATTTGATATTTTTTCTGCTGATTGCAGAAGACATAAGTGTCAACAATATTAGCAAAATTAGGAATTAAAATTTATTTAAGTATAAATCGTTAAAATTTTTGTGGTTGATTAAATTTTAGATACCATGTTAATGTCATATGGTAATGTAGGCTTTTCCCAACCAGATTCATGTTGTTTTTTTACTCATTGTATAAATACTCCCATAGATTAAAATAATGTGCATAAAATTTTAAATCTTAAGCAATCAGGTATTTCAGCATTCACAATTTTAACATTTCACTGTCAGCAAGACTTTGGAAATGGACTTTAGACACCAAATGTTGGTTTTGATCAAGGTTGTTTTCAAACATGAATCATTATGATGGCATGAGCAGCTGTACCATTACCTTACTTTTTCTTCACTGTGAATATTTCAAACGTTTTGGAAGAAATTCTGCAGTTAATACTTCTAATATAGTACTTATCAAATTTACTCAACAAAACTATTTGACTAAACGTAGGTTCCAAGCCCCTTTTGATTATCTGTATGTCTCTGTGAGAAACATATTTACTTCTACTATAATAAAGAGTATTTATATCTAATATAATAAATAGTAAGTACTTATCAAATTTATCAAAACAAAAATTATTTGACTTAAAAGTTCCTGGCCCTTTTTGATTATCCGAATATCTGAATGAGAAACATACTTACTTCTAATATGATAAATAGTAAGTACTTCTTCTGTAATAAGAAGTAAATACTTATGAAATTTATTGAACAAAAATTATTTGACTAAACGTTGCTAAGTTCCTAGCCCCTTTTGATTATCTGAATATCTCAATGAGAAACATACTTACTTCTACTATAATAAATGGTAAGCACTTGTAATGTATTAAATAATAAGTATTTTGATATAATAAATAGTAAATACTTATAAGATATTCTGAACAAAACCTATTTGACTAAAAATTGCTAAGTTCCTAGCCCTTTTTGATTATCTGAATATCTCAGTGAAAAAATTACTTCTAGTATAATAACTAGCAAGTAATTCTAGTATAAATAGTAAGTACTTTTTAAATTTACTCTACAAAAACTATTTGACCAAAAGCTTGCTAAGTTCCCATCCCCTTTTGATTATCTGAGCGAGAAACAGGATATTTGAATAAATACTCGAATATAAATTAAATTCCAATGAAATCCAATCCGGACCTCATCATGAGGACAATGAATTCCGCAAACATTCCATTCCTTTATTAGCATTCCGCCATTTAATTTCCATTCCGTAATGAACTATGATTAGAACAAGAGCTGTTTATTAAGTGGGGATAAAACTAACTTCCTTGACTTCATAATCCACATCTGCTGGGGAAGGGTGATTCATCGTTGCTCCGCTATCTGACGTACAGCAGACTGAAATTAAAGATTAATTTTAAATACTCGGATCTCCCGTTGTCCAAGCGTGGAAAGATTGAATAATTTATGTCGTCATTAGAGTAAAAGGGATTCCGCCGACGACTGATACATTCGAAAATGACCATGGATCATAATTTTGGAAATCGCTTGGGTCGTTACTATCGCTTGGATCTGTTACTACTTGCTAAGGTATAAGTAGGTTTCCATTGCAGTTATTTCAGATATTCCAATGTATGTATGGTATTTTTTTTTTAATTTGTTGTATTGTGAGATTTTTATTGGCACAATTGAGAATATAATGTCGATGTCTTCGAACAGATGTTTTAAATTGAAAAATACTCATGTAATCATGATTATTTGGAATACAAAGAAGCTAGACATGGTGGACAATATATTAGATTTCAAATTGTGGGATTTGATTTCAAACACGACAAATAAAGTTTAATTCGAAAATTTCTGTGTGTTTGTGTGCAATAAATTTATAGGATCGGATGTCTTATGATTACCTGCATATCTCAGTGAGAAACATACTTCTACTCTAATAAATAAGTACTTCTATTATAATAAATATTAAATACGTCTAGTATAATAAATAGTAAGTACTTCTTGTATAAAAAATGATAAGTACTTTTAATATAATAAATAATAAGTACTTTTAATATAATAAATAATAACTTTTAATATAATAAATAATAAGTACTTTTAATATAATAAATAATAAGTACTTTTAATATAATAAATAATAAGTACTTCTAGTATAATAAATAAGTACTTATCAAAATTACTGATCAGAAACTATTTTATTAAACCCTGTTAAGTTCCTACCCCTTTTGATTACGTGAATATCTCAGTGAGAAACATACTTATTTCTACTATAATAAATAGTAAGTACTGCTTGTATAATAAATAATAATAACTTTTGACGTAATAAATCGAAATACTTATCAAATTTACTGAACAAAAACTATATGACTAAAAATTGCAAAGTTCCCATACCCTTTTGATTATCTGAGGGAGAAACATAATTTGAATAAAAACCAATCCAATTGAATCCAATCCAGACCTCATCATGAGGACAATGAATTCCGCAAACATTCCATTCCTTTAGTAGTATTCCGCCATTTCATTTCCATTCCGTAATGAACTATGATTAGAACAAGAGCTGTTTATTAAGTGGGTGTTTATTCCTGTGTGTTTAGGTGCGATAAATTTATAGGATCGGAAGTCTTATGATTATCTAAATATCTCAGTGAGAAACATACTTCTAGTATAATAAATAGAAAACATTTCTTGTATAATAAATAGAAAATATTTCGAATATAACATATAGTAAGTACTTCTAATATAATAAATAATAAGTACTAAATATAATAACTAGTAAGTACTTATGAAATTTTACTCAACAGAAACTATTTGACTAAACGTTACTAAGTTCCTAACCTTATTTGATTATCTGAATATCTCAGTGAGAAACATACTTACTTCTACCGTAATAAATAGTAAGTACTTCTAAGATAAAAAATAGTAAGTACTTCTAATATAATAAATAGTAAGTCCTTCTAGTATAATAAATACTAAGTACGTATCAAATTTTCTAAACAAAAACTATTTGTCTGAACCTTGCTAAGTTCCCATCCAATTTTCATTATCTGAATATCTCAGTGAGAAACATAATTTGAATAAATACTCTAATATAAATTAAATTCCAATGAAATCCAATCCAGACCTCATCATGAGGACAATGAATTCCGCATACATTTCATTCCTTTATTAGCATTCACAATTACTGGCCATTTCATTCCCATTCCATAATGAACTATGATTAAAACAAGAACTGTTTATTAAGTGGGGATAAAACTAACTTCCTTGAGTTCGTAATCCACATCTGCTGGGTTCTGATTCATGGTTGGGCCGCTATCTGACGCACAGCAGACTGAAATTAAAGATTAATTTTAAAGACTTGGATCTCCCGTTGTCCGAGCGTGGAAAGATTGAATAATATATAACGTCATTAGAGTAAAAGGGATTCCGCCGACGGCTGATGCATTTGAAATTGATTGTGGATCATCATTTTGGAAATCGCTTTGGATCCTTATTATCGCTTGTATCTGTTACTACTTGCTAAGGTGTGTTATAAGTAGGTTTCAATTGCAGTTATTTCAGATATTACAATGTTATGCATGGTATATTTTTACATTTGTGGCATTTTGAGATTTTTATTGGCACTATTTAGATTACAATGTTGATGTCTTCTAACAGATGTTTTAAATTGAAAGATGGCTTTATATAATCATACTTCGAATAGAAAGAAGCTAGACATGGTGGATAATACAATGCATTTCAAATTGTGCGATTTGATTTGAAACATGAAAAAGGGACATTTATATACTTATGCATGAATTAATAATTGTAATAATGCATTTATATACTTATGCATTAAATACATATGCATACTTATCGCTTGGATCTGTTACTACTTACTAAGGTACACTAGTAAATAGGTTTCATTTGCAGTTATTTCAGATGTTTCAATTTATGTATGGTATTTTTTTAATATGCGGCATTGTGAGATTTTTATTGGCACAATTGAGAATATAATGTCCATGTGTTCTAACAGATGTTTAAATTGAAAGAAGGTTTCATGTAATCATGATTACCTTTGAATACAAAGGAACTAGACATAGTGGACAATATAATGAATTTCAAGTCGTGGGTTTTGATTTGAAAGATGGCAAATAAAGTTTAATTCAAAAATTTCTGTATGTTTGGGTGCGATAAATTTATAAGATCGGAAGTCTTATGATTATCTAAATATCTCAGTGAGAAACATACTGTAATAAATAGGAAGTACTTTTAGTATAATAAATAGTAATACTTGTATAATAAATAGTACGTATTTATCAAATTTACTCAACAGAAACTATTTGACTAAACTTTGCTAAGTTCCTACCCCCGTATTATCTGAATAACTCAGTGAGAAACATAGTTCAAATATAATAAATATTAAGTACTTCTAGTATAATAAATAGTAAGTAGAGAAATTTATCAAATTTACTCTATAAAAACTCTTAAGTTTTTAGCCCCTTTTGATTATATGAATATCTCAGTGAGAAACATATTTTCTTCTACTATAATAAATAGTAAGTACTTCTAGTATAATAAATAGTAAGTACTTCTGGTATAATAAATAGTATGTACTTCTAGTATAATAAATAATAAGTACTTCTAGTATAATAAATAGTAAGTACTTAACAAAAACTATTTTTCTAAACTTTGCTAAGTTCCTAACCTCTTTTGATTATCTGAATATCTCAGTGAGAAACATAATTTAAATAAACATTCGAATATAAATTAAACTCCAATGAAATCCAATCCAGACCTCATCATGAGGACAATGAATTCCTCGAACATTCCATTCCTTTATTAGCATTCCGCCATTCCATTTCCATTCCATAATGAACTATGATTAGAACAAGAGCTGTTTATTAAGTGGGGATAAAACTAACTTCCGTGACTTCGTAATCCACATCTGCTGGGGAAGGGTGATTCATCGGTGCGCGCTATCTGACGTACAGCAGACTGAAATTAAAGATTAATTTTAAAGACTTGGATCTCCCGTTGTCCAAGCGTGGAAAGATTGAATAATTTATGTCGTCATTAGAGTAAAAGGGATTCCGCCGACGACTGATGCATTTGAAAATGACTATGGATTATAATTTTGGAAATCGCTTTGTTTCGTTATTATAGCTTGGATCTGTTACTACTTGCTAAGGTATAAGTAGGTTTCAATTGCAATTATTTCAGATATTTCAATCCATGTATGGTATTTTTGTTTTTAATGTTTGGTATTAAGAGATTTTTATTGGCATTATTGAGAATAAAATGTCGATGTGTTCTAACAGATGTTTAAACTGAAAGAAGGCTTCACGTAATCATGTTTATTTGGAAAGTAAAGAAGCTAGACATGGTGGACAATACAATGGATTTCAAATTGTGGGATTTGATTTGAAATATCAAAATTGAGGTTTAATTCGATAACTTCTTGAGTAATATTAATTAATAGAATGTGAAGTCTTTTCATTAAGTTGAAAATGAAAATAAGGTTCGAACTTCCCAGCTATTCCCATTGATGGTGACCGTCAATTTTTTTTTGTTACTATGTTAGTATATAGTATAATCCCGTAATGCATCATGCGTTATGTTGAATCCGCTACCACTGGCAAATAGCCTTTCATTAAGATCCCATGATTCAAAAATGGAATAAAATAAATAAAAATATTTAGCATTTTTTTAAAGGAGTTTTAAATGTACAATTTTTTTCAAATTGTGATATATATTATGACATTAATATAGATATTAATTTATTTTTATTATAAATTTTCTTAATATAAATCGCAATTGTTTTTATTCTTTGTTTTATTGTTCAGATTATTTGCACATTTTTCCTCTTCATATATTTTGCAATGCGAATTTTTCTTATTATGAATATAATTTTCCTTTTTAATTAAAACATCCCTTATTGTTCTCAAATAAAAAAACTCAAACTTGTATTTCGAAATATTTTGTATTTTAACATTACAAACTATTATTAAATTATTATTATCGTAATTCAATTTTTAAAAAAAACTTTTATTTGAAGAAGTTACTTTTCAATGTCTAATAAAACTGTAACAAAATAGCAATAATTTGACTTCTAAAAAGCTAGAACTTTACAAATATGCGAGAATGTAAGAAAAATATCGTTTTTAAAATGAAATTAAAAGTTATATTTCTCTGAAATTCTATTCGGATAAGTTTTCAAATTTTTGTAAAAAAATATATTAGATACTTATATATTAATTAATAATTGGAGTAATGCATTTAGATACTTATTTTACGCACACCCTTTTTCTGCAAGTTCCAATGACCAGCAGGACACGTCTGGATACACTTGGGACAGATGTATCCTGAAGATTCCAATGACCAGCAGGATACGCCTGGAGATGCATGAGACAGATGTGTCCTGAAGGTTCCAATGACCAGCAGAACACGTCTGGAGACGCCTGAGACAGATGTGTCCTGAAGGTTCCAATGACCAGCAAGACACGTCTAGAGATGCTTTGAGATAGATGTATCCTGAAGGTTCCAATGACCAGCAGAACACGTCTGGAGACGCCTGAGACAGATGTGTCCTGCTACTTCCAATGACCAGCAAGACACGTCTAGAGATGCTTTGAGATAGATGTATCCTGAAGGTTCCAATGACCAGCAGGATACGCCTGGAGATGCTTGAGACAGATGTGTCCTGAAGGTTCCAATGACCAGCAGGATACGCCTGGAGATGCTTGAGACACATGTGTCCTGAAGGTCCCAATGACCAGCAGGACACGTCTGGAGATGCTTTGAGATAGATGTGTCCTGAAGGTTCAAATGACCAGCTGGACATAGCTGGAGACGCTAGGCACAGATGTGGAATGCTAACAGGACTTTTGCCAACCGCATAGTCTGAACACCTGACATTTATGGTCTGAGCAGTCATTTCTTTTGACATTTGGGCTTCTTTTATTGTTATCCGTGACACCTTCACAGCAGAACATTATATATACAATATTCTATGTTTTGTAGTGTTTCAAACTGGATGAGATGGCTGGATCGGCAGCTTCCTCACCATTAAGTACTCGACGCCGACTATTTTAGGATATCACTGATCTGCTATGATCATTAAAGAGGATTTTGCAAGATATCTCGCTAGGGTGCAAATTCTAACTTTAAGAATCAATTTCAACTCAAAAAGGGTAATCTTTATTGATCCATTAGCTATGTGTTGTTGTACCTAGAGGAAACTTTCAATTTCTCTTAATTTAATAATTTCTTTTGAAGAATTCTATAATTTTAATATTTCATATTTTGTATGCTTAAGAGTGTAATATATAAACAAGACATCCTAAATACAAACAAATTCAAAATAGTAGAGTAAGACTAAGACATAAAATAACTTATGATTACTATTTAGAAAAATATATCAATTAATCATTGAATTCATTTAAGAACTAATTTTTACAAATATTTTAATATTTATTTTACGTAGAACATTTTATTTAAATGAGTAGGATAATAAATCTTCCCTGTCAGCTGTCACAAAAAAAATTAATGCACTTCAAAATGTAAAAGGCGTAATAATCTAATCTTCCTGTCCCTTTTAAAGAAGATGAGTATTGAAAAAATGTCAACTTGGTGTCCTGAAACTAAATATGTAAAATATTTCATTACTACATCATGCTGAATCATTTTCGAGGTTAATAGATGACTTTTATATTTGTTGTTTTTAATTTATTTTAAAATATAAATGCATATTCAGCATAGTGTAATGTAGATTATTAGCATCAGGAGATTTTTATATTGTGAACTTTTATGTTGCTTTTGCTACATAGTATTATATTTTTAATTCGAAAACTAAAATTAAAGCAACTATTTACGAAGCAGCATTAATTAAAGTAGGAAGTGTATTCATCAGCATTGAAATGACTATCTTAAAGCATATATATATATAATTTATTTTCTGTTATTGTATTCAAATGTTCCAGTTATTTCAGGATAAATTCATGAAGATTAATAATTTTATTAATATTTCCATTTATAAACAGTAGTTATAACATTCATTCATGTATTATAAACTTTATATAGGAGTTATATTTGTAAAATAAAAGTTGCTTTCATTACGATAATGACAATAATAAAAAAGAAATTAATAAAAAAATTATTTCATTTACTTAACTTTTCATACATTTTTTAAGTAGCATATATTTAATTTTGGTAAAAAATGAAGTTATTTAAAATGTTTACTATTCATAATTATGGTAATGCATTCGATAATATACAGTATTCTGAGTTTGTTTGGTTGATTCTAATACATTTGAGAGTTTTATAACATATTTTTCTCAAAGTTCGACTTAATCAGTGGATTCCAAAATGAGCAATAGCACCCTCTAGAGGGCAGTGAAATGATCAAAAAGAATGACAGTAGTGTCTCTTGCATTTGAGAGGAATTTAATAAAAACTGGGCTTTGAGAGAGTAAAGAATTAAGAGAAGATATCAATAATCACATTTCCTTCATCATATTTAATGAAACGTGTGTTTAGTGCGGTCTGACGCAAATTTATTGTGCAAATCGCGGTGATTTAAGAATACTACTGACAAATTTGACCCAAGAATTAACTCATTGGCAGCAGCGCACCACATTCATCTTTCTCATTCTTCATTGGTGCAGCAACTACATGCCGTCTGGCTGCGGCCTGATGACCAATTGGTCAGCGTCCTGGCCTTTGGTACTACAGGTTTCAGGGTCGAATCCTAGCGATGGCATGGATGCTTGTCAGTGTTTCGGAATTCACATTAAACAGTAGGTCCCTGTCTAATTAGCCTAAAGTGTGCAAAAAATGACCATAGAGTTATCAAACAAACCTACTGGTAGATTTCGAGACATTGGATATTTTTCTTTTTGCGGGGTAGAGTTGTAAACTCTACGTCCACCAGTCATATTAGATCGGGACCTATGGTTTAAAGTGAATTTCGAACCATTACAAACATCCATGTCGCCACCGTAACTCGAAATCTGCGCCAGTCACTCTGTCATCAGGCCCCTCTTTCTCATTAGGATCACTTTAATGTTATTGACAATTTTATTTTCATATTATAGTTGCCTTTTTGTGTGGAATGCGATTGTTACCATAACTGATTTTAATAACAGGGTGCTTTATTGATAACATCTTTATTTCCTATGTTTAAAAATGTAAATAGATGTACACATACTTAAAAGAACACAAAAATGTCACTGTATCATTCTGCTAATTCACTTTAAAAAGTAAATTTTAAAAAAGTGCTGATCATTTTTTTAAAGTGGATGATGGGATAAGTACGTTTGGTAACCGCAAGATTAAATGGACTTATTTAAATAAAATATACAACTCGTGCAGCATATTTTAAAAGTTATGAATACTGAATGATTATCACACATTACTAGTTGAATGATATGTCAAACATTGCTCTTCTTACACCACAAATATGCATTGAATCAAGTTCATTCACACCTTTCAATACAGGATCGTCTAGTAGACTCAGACGACATGATCCCACCCTGGCACTCGCCCAGAAAGCAATCTAAATATACGGCTTCCGCAACGTGCTAACACGGCAGCAGCAGTAGCAATCTTTGAGTGAAATAAAATGAATCCTTACTACCTGCTTATCACGCAGCGTGATTCAGTAATTAGGTTTGCCGAACGAGTTCCAGTGGAGATTACCAAGTTAGATGTTAGGTTTGAACACATTTAGGTATTCTTCAGATTATTGCAAAAAAAGAATTGCGACTAAGTATTTTACACTGTAAAGAAATCAGAAATAGAATATGTTTCGTGTTTAACCGTTGATGTTTTAATTAAAAATATGATGGTAATAATAAATTATTAGCTTCAAATTATATTCATTAATAGATGGTGGTGTACCTAAATTATGTTATATATTCTTGGCAATGTAGTTGTTTATATAGTATGACAGATCAATCTGTATCAATGCATTGATTAGAACAAAACAGAACATAAAGAGTCATTTAATAACGAATTTATAAGTTAAACTGATTCAACTAAAAAATTAAAACTATTTATTAGCTAGAAATTATGTTTAGCATTACATTGCGTGAACTGAAATAAGTTACAAACTTTCAGTTTAGTTGTTGAAGACACTCATCAAAAATGCCTGAGTTACTTTTAGTAGTTGATAAAGTAGAAACAAATTTCTTCTATTAAATGTCTTTAATATATTATTGTTCTAAAAATGATATGACGACATTAATAAATCGTTTAGCTTCAAATTATATTCAGTAATATATGAGGGTAATTAAATTATACGTCACAATGTAGTTGTTTATATAGTATGACATTTGTATCAGTGCATCGATGAATTATATGTATTAATGCACTGATACATAAAGCAAAACAGAATGTAAAGTGTCATTTAATAACGAATATATAAGTAAAATTGATTCAACAAAAACCAAAAATTATTTATTAGCTAGAAATTATATTTAGCATTAGATTGTGGGAACTAAAATAATTGCAAACTTGTTTAGTTATTAAAGACACACATCACTAGTTAATTACTTTTAGGCTAAATTACAGGCTAAAAGTAATTAACTGGTGATGATAAAAGTAATTAACTGGTAATTACTTTTAGCCTTTCAGCCTGAATTACTTTTAGTAGTAGATAAAGTGGAAACAAATGTCAACAGCAGTATGACGAATCAATGCATTGATATATATTCTATGTATCATTGCATTGATACATAGAAGAAAACAGAACATAAAGTGTAATTTAATAACGAATTTATAAGTAAAACTGATTCAACAAAAAATAAAAATTGTTTATTAGCTAGAAATTATATTTAGCATTATATTGCGTGAACTGAAATAAGTTACAAACTTTTAGTTTAGTTTTAAAAACACACATCACCAATACCTGAATTACTTTTAGTAGTAGATAAAGTTGAAACTGATTTCTTCTATTAAATGTCTTTTCAGTATTCTATAATAAAGATAAATATAGCATTGTCACTTAAGACTTAAATTATTATTGGCCGGAGCTAATTGCTAATAAAACCTTTTATTTCTTAAAGTGAAAAGTATTATTTCTTCACAATGTTTTTATATATTTAGTTTTATTCAATAACAAAAATTTAAGTACAAAAGTATTATCACGATCATATTTAGTACGGCTTCCCGACTTAATAATTTTACTTAAATTAATTTAGTAAATATTTCTCATCAATACAAAACCTCAAGTTATTAAATGAAATATCCATGCCTGCTTGCCAGATAAGAAAATATATATATTTTTTTTTCGTTCTAATGCGGCTGGCAACCAACTTAGACAATTATCTTTGATGCCTTAAGGCAAGTGCTGCACAGACATTACTCACTTTGCATTACCCAGGGGGTGTAACTTGATGGTAAGCCATGGACGCGGAGTAAAAATGCCCCCACAACCGGGACCTACGGTTTAAAGTGGATTCCGAACCACTACAAACATCCATGGGCCAGCCAGGATTTGAACCCGATACCTATGGTACCGAGAGCCAGAGCGCTAGCCACTCGGCAATCAAGCCCTAGATAAGAAAATATAAATTTAGGTAAAAATACATAGAATTATACATATACTACTGTGTCCAAAAAAGTAAGACCAATGTGCAATTTAAATTTCCCTGTCACATAGTATTTCAATTTTTCTTTCTTTTTTTGGTTGTTGGCACTGTCCTTGACATCTGTGTAAAAATTTACGTTAAAATATTCATTAGTGCTTGGTTTATGCTTGGTTTTGTGTGATGCTAAAACTGTTTCCGGCGATTTTTGAAATGTCTCTTCAATCTACTCAAAACGGTGTCCCCGGAGTAATCTTTTGAGTTTATGGTATAGCCAGAAGTAGCACGATGCTAAATCAGGTCAATACGGTGGTTGTGGAACAATATGGGTTTCATGTTTGGCGAAAAAATCACAAAGAATCAATGCAGTGTGAGCTGGCGCATTCAGTGTTTTCAGTACCAATCAAGATTTGACGCGTTTAAGGAGCAAAACATCTTTTAAAATGGAATTTTTAAATTCCAACATCATCAGCAAGGTTTCTAATTGTAAATCGATGGTTTTCAAGCCACAATTATTTAATTTTTTGGACGTGAGCTTCGTCGGTTGAGGTTGGTGGTCGACCAGAGGGCTCTTCGTCTTCAACGCGTTCTCTGCCTTTTTTGAACTGTTTTTGCCACATCTTCCCGATATAGGAACGCTCACCGAATGACTTCTGCAACATTCTATACGTTTCCGTTTACGTAAATTTAATGCAAGTTCTTTGCTCAATTAATTCAGACATTGCAAAAATCGCCGAAATCAGTTTTAGTGTCTCACAAAATCATGCGTAACTCAAACACTAATGAATATTTTGACGTAAACTTTCACACAGATGTCAAGGACAGTGCCAGCAACCTAAAAAAGAAAGAAAAATTGAAATACCATATGACCGGGAAATTTAAATAGAACATTGGTCTTACTATTTGGACACAGTAGTATGTTTAGAATGTGAAACACATGTGTGAATCCTTTAGTATTTGTCATCAAATATCTGATGATACAGACAATATATAATAAATAATCCGTCTGTTTCGTAAGATTCCTTGCATTAAATACATACTTTCCGAATTCGTGTAGCAATAGCAGGTTTCAAAACACACAGCTTTATTGACAAGCATGCAGCCACATCGTTAACACCGCAATTAAAGATACAACATGTAACACATTTAAAGATATACTACCGTGACCAAAAAGGAAGACTAATTTTCCATTTAAAATTCCGGGGCTGGTGTAATTTAAATTTTTTTTTTCTTTTTTAGGTTGCTGTTAGGGTTTTTTTGTCACTGTCCTTGACATCTGTGTGAAATGTGACATAAAAATATTCATTACTGTTTGAGTTACGCTTGGCTTTGTGAGACGCTAAAACTGATTCCGGAGATTTCTGAAATGTCTGAATTAATTGAGCAAATAACTTGCATTGCATTTTGTTTTCGGAAACGTATAGAATGTTGCAGAAGGCATTCAGTGAGCATTCCTATATCGGAAAGAATGGCTTAGAAGTGGTATAAACAGTTCAATGAATGCAGAGAACGCGTTGAAGACGAAGAGTCCTCTGGTCAACCACCAAACTCAACCGACGAAACTCGCGTCCAAAAGATTAAAGCTTTGCTGACCTTGCTAATGATATTGAAATTTCAAAAGGATCTGTTAATTCCATTTTGGGCCTCAAACGCGTCAAATCTCGATTGGTGCCAAAAATACTGAATACGCCAGCTCACACTGCATTGATTCTACGTGACTTTTTCGCCAAATATGAAACCCATATCCTTCCACAGCCATCGTATTCGCACCGTGCGATGACTGGCTATTCCCTAAGCCATTCCGCCATTCCACTAAAGACCACTCCGGGGAACTGTTTTGAGTCGACTGAAGAGGTTCAACGTGAATCGCTTTGAAGGCCATCCCTGCCGATGACTTTTTAGCATGCATTGAGGATTGGAAAAAAAGTTGGCATAAGTGCATTGAATCCGGAGGGAATTACTTTGAAGACGATGAAATAAATTTAGAAGAATAAATAATGAGTTTTTGAAAAAAAAATAATTGGTCTTACTTCTTGGGCACGGTAGTATATCGTTAAAACTCTAAGCGGTGAATATCTTACGATCAAGGAAACAAGACTTATGACTAATTTAAATAGTAACCGTAATAGTATCATTTAAACATGTTATTCCCGGTTATACATCATTTGATAAAAACATTTAGCTTAAAGTTTATTAAACCCTGTAAAATTTTATTGAATATTTTAAAGGTATTTATATTGAGGGAATTACGCATATCTTTATCACAAAAAAAAATCAAATTTGTAAGGAATTTTTTATAGAAAATTCAGTAAATATGTAGTTTTTACTCAAAATATCAATAATTTTTCGATGCAAATAATTATCGCTTAAAATATACGTATCATTTAAAATTATATATTATTAATTTTTCAATGCTGTAAAAATATTATTTTTAAAAAAAATTTATTTCTCATATATGATTTATTTCAGTACTGATGTAAATATCTGCAATTATTTATTTTACATGATGTTAGTAATAATTTTGGTCAAATTTTTTTAAAATTCCACATGAAAAAAAGAATAATAATTCATTGAATATATATATATATATAACGTTTGAAAATTAGAAATTTTATAACTTTATAGTGTTCAGAAGTAATTTATAATATTAATTTACGAAATATATGGATAATTATAACTTCACAATTTTGTTACATTGTAGAATGAGTTTAATTCTCAAAAAAAATGTAATTAATTAATTCCGAGATAAAAGATATTTTTAATTTTATGAAAGATTAAGATATTTCAACTTTTTAGATGATCATTTAATGATATCCAAAAAGTTGTAGGTGGTATTTTCTTTATAATTTGACTGTATAACTCTGTAAACCGTTTTAATGTTGAAACGTGATACTTTCCAATTGGCTTGTTAGGATTGTCCAAAGTAGCAACCTCACACGTCACTGGAGATCTTTGAGTGAGAATTACATAAAGTCTCTCACGCTTTGGAATAAATTTCATTGTTTTATTTTGTGTGCGCTTTGCTGACTGAATGCAAATAAGTCCAAACCTTCGGACTAGGAGTAAAATAAAGTTTTTTTACGATTTTTGTTATAATAGGTTTTTCTCTGATCTTGTTTTATTTCTACTCGTTCCTTAAAAAAAAGGCGCTTTAAGTGCGGCGTCAACTCAGGAACAAAGTTTTAGTTGTCTAACACAGCTTTTAGATCGTGTCCCATCATCAAATGCTGACTGAATGCAAATAAGCCTAAACCTTCTGACCAGGAGTAAAATAAAGTTTTTACTATTTTTGTTATAATAGGTTTTTCTCTGATCTTGTTTTATTTCTACTCGTTCCTTAAAAAAGGCGCTTTAAGTGCGGCGTCAACTCAGGAACAAAGTTTTAGTTGTCTAACACAGCTTTTAGATCGTGTCCCATCATCAAATGCTGACTGAATGCAAATAAGCCTAAACCTTCTGACCAGGAGTAAAATAAAGTTTTTTTACTATTTTTGTTATAATAGGTTTTTCTCTGATCTTGTTTTATTTCTACTCGTTCCTTAAAAAAAAGGCGCTTTAAGTGCGGCGTCAACTCAGGAACAAAGTTTTAGTTGTCTAACACAGCTTTTAGATCGTGTCCCATCATCAAATGTCCGTAATTCATATCCAAATTGTAAATATTCTGCAATATGTCTAGTGATGTCTGATTTGGCTGAGTTTAGAGAAACGATTATTTGGCAGTTTTTCTGATCAAGAGTCCTGAGTATCGCCTACCAGAATTGCAAGACGAGGTTTTAAATCGCTATTCTTTCTTTCGACGGGATAAACTTGCAGATGATATACTGGAGTTAAACTTTGGTCGATATCAAGGGTAGAGCAAAAAGTTTTGGAAGCATTTTGGACCACAGTTCATGAAAGTTAATCATGAACTGTGGGCCATTATCACTGATTAACTTTCTTGGTATACCATATCTCTAGAAAACTTCTTCAATTAACTACGTTGTACACTCACATGCCTTGGCTAAAACTAAAGGAAACAGTTTTGCCAATTTAGTGACAAACTCTGATACAATAATAATTAACTTGTGTCCCTCTTTACTATCTGATAACAGACGAAATAGATCTATACTTATTGTTTCAAATCTCTGAGCATATACCGGCGTTCTTAAAAGTCCAGAAGGTTTCTGATCGGTTGCTTTAAATCTACAGCACTCAGGACATTTCTATGCATAATTTGCACTACAGTATCTCTTGCCTGTCCAGTAATACCACCGTGCGATACGTTGATAAATTCCTTCTCCACCGTAGTGACATACAGTAGGCTACAGTCTTAAGGCTCGTGCTCACCAAGGCGACAAGATGCAAGCGACCAAAATTTGACGTCACCGCGGTCGCCTGAAACCGGTTTGCAGTTCGCCGCGTGGAGTAGCCCAACTTTCAACTTCAAGCGGTTTTTCACTATGCGTAATGCTATTTCTGACGTTTCGCTGTGAAGGGGTCGAAAAAATTTGGTCGCTTGCCTCTTGCATCTTCACGTCTCTCGCCTCGGTGGGAACGAGCCTTTACAGACTTACAGTCACCGTACGACTTCGGACTGCAACATCAACACCATAAACACGATTGTAACAATAACAGTTTTAGATAGAGATAGCTATAGCTTCTGTTTTAACAGGATCAATTTCTATTCCTTTGGCCATTATCCAATGACCTAAGTACTTTATTTTTCACAAGCAAAATGACACTTTTTCCCTTTAGCATTTAACTTGAATTAAAAAAAGTCTTTCAAATATTACTTGAAATATTGTTCTCAAAAGTATCCGAGAAAACGATGATGTCTTCAAAATAAAATGAAGGTAAGGTTTTTTAAACCTCTTTGGAATTGATCGGTTAGTCACTGAAACGTAGCTGGAGCATTATGGATACCAAATGGTATTTTTCAATATCTGAAGGTTTCATAAGGGTAAACAAATACAATCTTATTCTGATCTGGTGGATAAACGCCAATTCGATGATAACCGGATTGGAAATCCAAAATTGACATGTACGGAAAACGCTTAGTTTCTTGCAATAATTCATCCATCATCGGCAATGGATACATATCAGCCACCGTAATAGCATTGAGTAATCAATACGTAACCTCATGCAACCATCAGGCTTATTAACTATGACTATTGGTAGGGCATAAGACATCTTACATTTCTCTATAATTCTTTGAGTTAAAAGATTATCTAATTCTCTCCTAAAAATTTCCTTTTTGGCAGGCAAGTCTTCTGCAAGGTGCAAGGTAGCTCTCTAACAGGAGCGTAATTTCCAAGATTGATACGATGTTCTGCAAATGGAGTTACTTCTCTCCTCGTTTGGAAGCACCTCCCGTACTTTTCAAAAAAAATATTAAGCCTACTCTTTTGAACAGGAGTTAGCAATTTGCCTTCATCTTCACACAAAGCATATGGATTGACTTCAACCTTTGCTGTGAGAAGGCGTTCTTCTACCAGTGAAAAACTTTTCGTAGCTTGGTCTCCAAAATACAAAGCTTTGTTAGATACTGCTGACATTATATTAACTTTTTTCAAAAAGTCCATACCCAACAGAGTTCTATTCCTCTAACCTTGGATAAAATTATGAATTCAGTTTCAAAAGTTCTACCTTCAATAGTTACTGGCAGTAAGGCCAGCAAAGTTTCTCTATACTGGATAGTATCATCAGCTCATGCAACATCATTCTTACATTCAAAGATATCCATTTTCTATGAATAGATTATACATATGTTCACCTGCAATACAACGATTTGCTCAAGTATCTCTAAATATATGATATATATGTATATATAATCATCCGATATAAAAATAATCCAATATAAAATTCTCAAAATAATTATATAAAATCTATATATCTATATTAAAACCAATATAAAAATGTATTTTACATTGCTTTTATAATTTTATTTTTAATTCCACTTTCATAATCTTCAATTAAATCTCTAAAGTAAAATAAATATAACGTTTAACGAAACCCAAGTCATGTCGTGTCATTTAGATTAGCCCTATATGAAACAAAATCAAACCTCTTCGTCTTTGATTCACTTTTCGTGTCATTAACCATATACTATTAAAATGAAAGCAATAGATGAGAAAGAGAGTAGTACCTATATTTTCAACCCAAAATACATGAAAGCATCGAAATAAAATTCATCGATCGTAACGAAACAGACGAAAGTAAATTTAGAACTTTGCAAAACGGTTACGCCCAAATAGACAATAAAATAGATCGCATTCGCCCGAAAAGTCTTATTGATCTCAGTGTTGTTGAATACAGGTACAGGTCTGACAGGTGAAAACATGTGAAACAGAATTGTCTCTTGATACACATTAATTCTATTTGAAGTGCGCGTGAATGTAACAATTTAATGTCTTTTCATGCTGCATTTGTTGTTTGCAGTCGGTGTATTTCTTCAAATGTGATAAATTCACGCAAAAGCATTTCGCTGCTCAATTCGAAATGTTTTTGAATTTTAAATATATTTTGTTTAATTCTTGATAAATATATAAAGAAGTATTTAATCGCTTTCGTTTTTTTTTTTTTTTTTTTTTTTTTTGTAAATATTAGTTGATTTGAATTTATAAATATTTTAGTAAATTAGTTCTGAAAATAATAATGAAATTATTTAAAGTAATAAATAAAAGTAATAATTTATTAACAATTCAATGAAATACTATATTATTCTTTGTTACTTGATTTTTAAACTGATTTAAGAATCAACGTGAACTATAAATTAATTTCCAAGTCCATTAACTATTGTTAAATTTACAATCGATTTTATGATTTGCTGCATTATGAAAGTTCATATAGTAATCACTCTTTCGCTATCCATTGCATTCCAGTGAAAAAAGCATGTTTACATACGTTAAACAGAAATTCGTAAATAGTTTTTTTAGACAGTTGTTTTACAGACAGACAGACAGATAGACAATAAACAGTTTTTTTATCCATTAATTTATTTTCATTTAAAACTAAAATTAATATTAAAAAACATACTATGTACGTATTCTAGCAAATGCCGGTATACAAATATATGTGTATCTAACGAAAGCGAATTGATATCTCTGTAAATCGTAACACTTGTATGCGCATTTGTTCAAGAACTTTGCTACAGTGCTTCATGTGTTATGATAAATTTCAATCAAATTAATAAAGGAATCTCTAACGCGTGAAATTAGTGAGCTCATTAAAATACTGTTAGAACATCATAGTTATAGCTGTCGTATTGTTTGTCCTCTTACAGAATCATGGTATCCTAAGAACTTCTCTCAATATTTTTCATTAGAACAGAAATATAATATACAACTGATGGAACAGATAAAAAAACCAATTTAATAAACTTTATAGAAGAAAATAAACACCTAACCATTACCCATGATTTCTTGGGATCCCTGAAATGTTTATCCTTCCCCTGAAATATTTATTGAATTTTCAGCTCTCAATCTTTTACGTCAAACAAAACAAAATTTTGTTATTTTGCACTCAGTGGACTGAAACTGTAGACATAATATTTTGTATAACATACCATACAATATTTGCCATATCATGCGTTAATCCTTCTGTGTTGCATACTTTTTTTTATTGTACTCATGCTTTATTTTGTATGCGTTTTGTTTTACTCATGCTTTTGTTAGCTACATAGCAGCACTTTTTTAGACGTAAAACATTTTTTCTTTATTATAATTCATTGTACTATAATTATGTAATTCAAGGGGTTTTTTATTATTATTATTTTTCTTTTTAACTGGTTCGAGGCTACATAGCTGTGGATTAATTATTGACGTATGTAGTACAGTTGTATTTGTCATGATAGCTATCGAACGAGTCTACCAATTTTGTTAAGATTACAGAAGATTAAACCAGTCATGTAGACAAAATGTAATCAAAAGACAAAACTCATGCAGGTAAAATGTAATCAAAAAGTGATCAGCATTTTCTTATAACTTAACTTTTGTTCATCCTGTTATGATATGAAAAAAAGCAACAAGATTATTCATCATAAGGAAAATATCTCGGGTGTACAATTTTCATAATACAAATATGTGGATTTCATAACCCGTGTACATGGATTTTATAACCCCGTACACGGATTTCATTTTCCGCGTACACAGGGTTATAAAATCTGGATGCACAGATTTTATATTCTGTGTGGATTTCATATATTGTGAACGCATATTTTATATTCCTTATTGATTAATGTGTGTACACATATTTTATACTCCGTATGGATTTCATATCATGTGTACACATACACTCAAGAGCCAAAACATTATGACCACCCCTACATTTTGCAATGAACTCGCCTGGATGACGTGGAAGGCACGTGATCAGGTGGAAGTGGTATTTAACTGGTATTAATCCATGCCAAGGCGGGTTGAAGCTGTGTTGCGCGCCAAAGGTGCGCCAACTCGATATTGACAGGTGGTCATAATGTTTTGGCTCTTGAGTGTATTTTATATTCCTTATGGATTTCATAATGTGTGTACACATATTTTATACTCCGTATGGATTTCATATCATGTGTACACATATTTTATATTCCTTATGGATTTCATAACGTGTGCACACATTTTATATTCCGAATGGATTTCATAACATGCATACACATATTTTATATTCCGTATACACGAATTTCATAACATGTGTATATAAATCGTGTATAGGATTTCATAATGCTTGTATACAGATTTTATATTTCTGTATATACGGATTTTATATCTTGTAGATATAAAATTTCCCAGATTTCATATCCCTTGTACAGGGTTTTGTGTACAACGATTTTATATATCATGTATAGAATTTCATAATACGTGTACACAGATTTTATATTCCGTATATACAGATTTCACAACATGTGTACGTAGACTTCATATTCCATATAAGCAGATTTCATAACATATATTTCATATCCTTAGTACATGGATTTCATAACCTGCGTACAAGGATTTTATAAATCATATATAGTATTTTATAATACATGTATACAGATTTTATATTCCGTATATACGGATTTCATAATACGTGTACACAGATTTTATATCCTTTGTACTCGGATTTCATAACATGCGTACACAGATTTCATATCTCTAATACATGGATTACATAAACTGTATACAGGAATTTTATAACACTTTTATAGGATTTTAGAATATGTGTTCATATCATGTGTACACAAATTTTATAATCCGTGTAACCCGCGAATTGAGGTGCACGTCTACGCGGATACAAATATTCAGGTACTCGTATATGAAGACAATTAAAGCAAGAGTATCCGATAATAGTGTTGTCAAGTATAATTCACGATTTCACTTATAGACAGTAATTCTTATATTTTTCTTTATAAATTCATGTAAAAAGTTGTTAATCTGCTTTGATGAATGCTGGTTTAAAGTTTAAACATATTTTTAATATTAATGAAATATACATCATTCTATCTTTACTGTATTGTATGGAATTAATTCGTCTAATTCCAAAAAAGTGTGGCAAAAAGTAAATTAAAATGAACTTTAGAAATAAATAACTTAATAGCAGAAATAGTAAGCAAAAATAATGTCAAAAATGTTTCAACTTAGTAAATTTCTACCCATTTATGACATAAATATTAATAGTGCATAGGAAAAAATAGAAAAGACATTTCCTATTTTTCCTGCAATACTACTGTGCCCAAAAAGTAAGACCAGCAATATTTTTTTTTTTTCAAAAACTTTTTATTTATTCTTCCAAATTTATTTCATCTTCTTCAAAGTAATCCCCTCCGCACGCAATGCACTTATGCCAACTTTTTTTCCAATCCTCAATGCGTGCTAAAAGTCATCGGCAGGGATGGCCTACAAAGAGCGCCGATTCACGTTGAATCTCTTCAATCGACTCAAAACGGTGTCCCCGGATTGGTCTTTTGAGGTTAGGGAATAGCCGAAAGTCAAACGGTGTGAATAACGATGGTTGTGGAACGATATGAGTTTCAGTTTTGACGAAAAAGTCACGAACAATCAATGCAGTGTGAGCTGGCGCATTCAGTGTTTTCGGTACCAATCGAGATTTGACGCATTTGAGGCCCAAAATGGAATGGACCGATCCTTTTGAAATCCCAACATCATCAGCAAGATCTCTAATTGTAAATCGACGATTTGCAAGCGCCAAAATCTCTAATTTTTTGGACGTGAGCTTCGTCGGTTCAGGTTGATGGTCGGCCTTAGCGCTCTTCGTCTTCAACGCGTTCTCTGCCTTCTTTGAACTGTTTATAACACTTCTAAACATTTCATTCCGATATAAGAAAGCTTGTAGAATGCCTTCTGAAACATTCTATACGTTGCCGCCAACGTATACGTTGCAAGTTCTTTGCTCAATTAATTCAGACATTTCGAAAATCGCGAGAATCAGTTTTAGCGTCACACAAAGGCAAGCGTAACTCAAACACTAATGAATATTTTTAAGTGAAATTTCACATAGATGTCAAGGATAGTGCCTAAAAAACCTAAAAAAGAAAAAAAAATTGAAGTGCCATAAGCCCAAGGAATTTTAAATTAAAAATCGGTCTTACTTTTTGGACACAGTCGTAATTGCAAAAATAAGAAACAAAACTAATGTCTAAAACGTTTCATTAATAATATGAATATTAATAGGGCACAGTAAAGATAAAATATAAAAAGACATTTCCTATTTTTCTTGCAATAAGTTTTTATTCTTATTACATTGACAAATTAGAGCAGATCTCGGGAAAACATGATTAACTGCCACTAATGTAATTGAAAGGTACCGTACATCCGTTTTCTTTTCTGCTAAACTATAACACCTAATTTCGGTCCACGAAAATTAATTATAATACAGACACGAAAGCAGCAAAATTTCATCGATTCGGCGGTTTCATGTCCAAATTTACGCCCTATCGTCTCTCATCTGTTCCCGTGACAAGACATTCATCAAAAGTGACAACTTAAAACCGTGTATTTTTCTTCACCTTCTAACCTATATTCAGAGATTCTCGGTGACACACATAAAGTCGATGATATTTGACGGTGCAATCCCATTAGAAACTTTTTTTTTCTCCTCGTGCAGGTATTGATCTTGAAAAAGTTTCTTCTTCTTTCTTTCTAAGACTTGAAGATATGATATCTGATTATTTATGCTGTAGGGTTGCTGATAGGTTAAAGTTTGGCATTGTTGAAAAAAGAAAGGTGAGAAATTGGATTTTTTTATTGCCCTTCTTGGAGCTTGGTTTGTCACTCTACTGTCCTTTTGTGCACACTTGATGGTGTGTCTAATTAGACGGGACCTACAGTTTAACATGTATTTCGAACCTATAATAATCATCCATGCCATGCGTCCATCCAAAAACTTTTTTTCTCATGCAGGTATTGATCTTGAAAAGTTTCTTCTTCTTTCTGAGACTTGAAGATATGATAAATGATTATTTATGCTGTATGGTTGCTGATAGGTTAAAGTTTGGTATTGTTGAGAAAAGAAAGGTGAGAAATTGGATTTTTTTATTGCCCTTCTTGGAGCTTGGTTTGTCACTCTACTGTCCTTTTGTGCACACTTGATGGTGTGACTAATTAGACGGGAGCTACAGTTTAACATGGATTTCGAACCTATAATAAACATCCATGCCATGCGTCCATCCAAAAACTTTTTTTCTCATGCAGGTATTGGTCTTGAAAAGTTTCTTCTTCTTTCTGAGACTTGAAGATATGATAAATGATTATTTATGCTGTAGGGTTGCTGATAGGTTAAAGTTTGGTATTGTTGAGAAAAGAAAGGTGAGAAATTGGATTTTTTTATTGCCCTTCTTGGAGCTTGGTTTGTCACTCTACTGTCCTTTTGTGCACACTTGATGGTGTGACTAATTAGACGGGAGCTACAGTTTAACATGGATTTCGAACCTATAATAAACATCCATGCCATGCGTCCATCCAAAAACTTTTTTTTCTCATGCAGGTATTGGTCTTGAAAAGTTTCTTCTTCTTTCTGAGACTTGAAGATTTGATATCTGATTATTTATGCTGTAGGGTTGCTGATAGGTTAAAGTTTGGTATTGTTGAAAAAAGAAAGGTGAGAAATTGGATTTTTTTATTGCCCTTCTTGGAGCTTGGTTTGTCACTCTACTGTCCTTTTGTGCACACTTGATGGTGTGACTAATTAGACAGGAGCTACAGTTTAACATGGATTTCGAACCTATAATAAACATCCATGCCATGCGTCCATCCAAAAACTTTTTTCTCATGCAGGTATTGGTCTTGAAAAGTTTCTTCTTCTTTCTGAGACTTGAAGATGTGATATCTGATTATTTATGCTGTAGGGTTGCTGATAGGTTAAAGTTTGGTATTGTTGAAAAAGAAAGGTGAGAAATTGGATTTTTTATTGCCCTTCTTGGAGCTTGGTTTGTCACTCTACTGTCCTTTTGTGCACACTTGATGGTGTGACTAATTAGACAGGAGCTACAGTTTAACATGGATTTCGAACCTATAATAAACATCCATGCCATGCGTCCATCCAAAAACTTTTTTTCTCATGCAGGTATTGGTCTTGAAAAGTTTCTTCTTCTTTCTGAGACTTGAAGATATGATAAATGATTATTTATGCTGTAGGGTTGCTGATAGGTTAAAGTTTGGTATTGTTGAAAAAGAAAGGTGAGAAATTGATTTTTATTGCCCTTCTTGGAGCTTGGTTTGTCACTCTACTGTCCTTTTGTGCACACTTGATGGTGTGACTAATTAGACGGGAGCTACAGTTTAACATGGATTTCGAACCTATAATAAACATCCATGCCATGCGTCCATCCAAAAACTTTTTTTCTCATGCAGGTATTGGTCTTGAAAAGTTTCTTCTTCTTTCTGAGACTTGAAGATGTGATATCTGATTATTTATGCTGTAGGGTTGCTGATAGGTTAAAGTTTGGTATTGTTGAGAAAAGAAAGGTGAGAAATTGGATTTTTTTATTACCCTTCTTGGACCTTGGTTTGTCACTCTACTGTCCTTTTGTGCACTCTTGATGGTGTGACTAATTAGACGGGAGCTACAGTTTAACATGGATTTCGAACCTATAATAAACATCCATGCCATGCGTCCATCCAAAAACTTTTTTTCTCATGCAGGTATTGGTCTTAAAAAGTTTCTTCTTCTTTCTGAGACTTGAAGATGTGATATCTGATTATTTATGCTGTAGGGTTGCTGATAGGTTAAAGTTTGGTATTGTTGAAAAAAGAAAGGTGAGAAATTGGATTTTTTTATCGCCCTTCTTGGAGCTTGGTTTGTCACTCTACTGTCCTTTTGTGCACACTTGATGGTGTGACTAATTAGACGGGAGCTACAGTTTAACATGGATTTCGAACCTATAATAAACATCCATGCCATGCGTCCATCCAAAAACTTTTTTTCTCATGCAGGTATTGGTCTTGAAAAGTTTCTTCTTCTTTCTGAGACTTGAAGATGTGATATCTGATTATTTATGCTGTAGGGTTGCTGATAGGTTAAAGTTTGGTATTGTTGAAAAAAGAAAGGTGAGAAATTGGATTTTTTTATTGCCCTTCTTGGAGCTTGGTTTGTCACTCTACTGTCCTTTTGTGCACACTTGATGGTGTGACTAATTAGACGGGAGCTACAGTTTAACATGGATTTCGAACCTATAATAAACATCCATGCCATGCGTCCATCCAAAACTTTTTTTCTCATGCAGGTATTGGTCTTGAAAAGTTTCTTCTTCTTTCTGAGACTTGAAGATGTGATATCTGATTATTTATGCTGTAGGGTTGCTGATAGGTTAAAGTTTGGTATTGTTGAAAAAGAAAGGTGAGAAATTGGATTTTTTTTATTGCCCTTCTTGGAGCTTGGTTTGTCACTCTACTGTCCTTTTGTGCACACTTGATGGTGTGACTAATTAGACGGGAGCTACAGTTTAACATGGATTTCGAACCTATAATAAACATCCATGCCATGCGTCCATCCAAAAACTTTTTTCTCATGCAGGTATTGGTCTTGAAAAGTTTCTTCTTCTTTCTGAGACTTGAAGATGTGATATCTGATTATTTATGCTGTAGGGTTGCTGATAGGTTAAAGTTTGGTATTGTTGAAAAAAAGAAAGGTGTGAAATTGGATTTTTTTATTGCCCTTCTTGGAGCTTGGTTTGTCACTCTACTGTCCTTTGTGCACACTTGATGGTGTGACTAATTAGACAGGGGAGCTACAGTTTAACATGGATTTCGAACCTATAATAAACATCCATGCCATGCGTCCATCCAAAAACTTTTTTTCTCATGCAGGTATTGGTCTTGAAAAGTTTCTTCTTCTTTCTGAGACTTGAAGATGTGATATCTGATTATTTATGCTGTATTGTTGCTGATAGGTTAAAGTTTGGTATTGTTGAAAAAGAAAGGTGAGAAATTGGATTTTTTTATTGCCCTTCTTGGAGCTTGGTTTGTCACTCTACTGTCCTTTTGTGCACACTTGATGGTGTGACTAATTAGACGGGAGCTACAGTTTAACATGGATTTCGAACCTATAATAAACATCCATGCCATGCGTCCATCCAAAAACTTTTTTTCTCATGCAGGTATTGGTCTTGAAAAGTTTCTTCTTCTTTCTGAGACTTGAAGATATGATAAATGATTATTTATGCTGTAGGGTTGCTGATAGGTTAAAGTTTGGTGTTGTTAAAAAAAAAGGTTGAAAATTGGAATTTTTTAACGCCCTTCCTTGTGTTTGGTTAGGTTTGCTCTACTGCCATGTTGTGCATACTTTAGACTAGTTAGACCGGCACCTTCAGTTTAACATGGATTCCGAATCACTGACAAATATTCATGCCATCCGTCCATCCAGAAACTTTTTTCTCAAGCAGGTATTGATCTTGAAAAGTTTCTTCTTCTTGCTAAGTTTTAAAGATATGATATCTGATTTTTTATGCCACAGGATTGCTGGCAAGTTAAAATTTGGGGATGTTACGAAAAAAGTTGGAAATTGGAATTTGTTAAGGCCCTTGTTGGAGGTTGGTTTGGTTAGGTTTGCTCTACTGTCATGTTGTGCATACTTTAGACTAGTTAGACCGGCACCTTCAGTTTAACATGGATTCCGAATCACTGACAAATATTCATGCCATCCGTCCATCCAGAAACTTTTTTCTCAAGCAGGTATTAATCTTGAAAAGTTTCTTTTTCTTTCTAAGACTTATCTGATTATTTATGCTGATGATATGATATCTGATTATTTATGCTGTAGAGTTGCTTATAGGGTAAAGTTTGGTGATATTAAGAAAAAGTTTAGAAATTGGGATTTTTTAACGCCCTTCCTGGTGCTTGGTTTGCCACCTACTGTCCTTTTGTGCACACTTTATGATACTAATTAAACCATTCCACCGCCAGACTTCGAGCCCTGTGGTACTAAAGGCCAGAGCGCTAGCCAATTGTCCATCCTGGAGCTCTTTAGCTTATAGTACGTTGGGATCCGAACTACGGGAATGTGTTTGTAAACTTCACAAAAAAAGGAAAAGAAAACTGATCAATGTCCAAAAGTTATTATTTCATTTAATTCCTTGTTATAAAGTTATTCAAAATGTTATCCAGCAAAAGTTATTGTTCGTATTTTACCAAATAATTTTGAAAACAATTACTTTAAAAATTAGACGTGTGTTTGGATGTGCTATGAATGACAACCATCTTAAGCTAACGCTATCAAACGAAAGCTGCGGGCTTGGCTTTAATGCAGTTTAGATGATGATTGAAAGGCATGTTGTTTTCGGTTGTCAAGTTTCAGAGCTGTAGCTTGAAGCCGATTTTGTGACACGTATCAAAGGATTTGGCTGACAGAGGGAGATAAACAGGGTTTGTTTTTGAAGTTCAAACTATAACGTTAGAGAAACAGACGAATGTCAAGTTCAAACTACTAAGTTCGGGTACAGACGAATGTTTGGCCTGTTGATACAAAAGTTGAAATATACTTCATCATTCAGCTGTAGAAAGTTTGGTTGATTACTTCTTAGGGGAATTCTCAATTACATACTGCTCAGTTAATACAATCATCATCATCATGGTGGGCCAAAGCTGTCTGCCTACAGGCAGATTTCGAGACAGGAGATATTTTGCTTTTACGGGATAGGGTTGTCAGCCCAGCAGTCATATTAGTCAAAGATCTACGGTTTAAAATGGATTCCGAACCACTATAAACATCCATGGCACCACTGGATTCGAATCCGAAACTTGTGGCACCGAGTGCCAGAGTGTTAGTCACTCGGTCATCAGGCCTTAGTTAATACAATGGCTTTTTCAAATATTAAATAAATAGACCTTTTAAATAAATGGCTTATTCACATAAATAAATAGACTTTTAATTATTTCTTCTTGGAATGTCACTTTCAAAGACAATTTAACCGACCACTTCTACTACGCTAATTCGATCCCAGCTGGTAGTTTGCGTTAAATTCACTGCTTAACAAAACGAGGAGTCTTAATGATGATTGCGAAAATGTGCCAAAGTCTCGTATCGAACAACTGAGCTGTTTTCTCTTCCAGACATGCAAATATGGAGCTGTTACCGTGAAATTTCTTCCGGAAGACAAAAGCCTATCCTTTTAGGTATTATACGGAGTGTAAAGCAGCAAGGACCCTAATGTAAAAGATCCATGCTTCGATTTACAAATGTCTTTCTCGTTTTTAATCATTGCTTTGTTAATTATTATCTACATTACATATAATGGGTGTAAAATTTTCCTTGATTTATTCACTTGCACGTGATGACCCTCTCCTTTAGTTTTTGTAATTACTGATTAATTAGATTTTAACCAGTATGTTAGATCTGAAAATTTTACCGGGAGACAATGAGGTACATTATCGGCTTTAGAATTCTTATATATGTATAAGAATTCTAAAACCGATAAATATTGGGCTAATATATATATATATAGATATATATTAGCCCAATATTTTTTTTTTATTTCCAATGGCAGATTATGAACAGTCACAGCAAAAAAAAAACATACAACAACAAATACAAAAAAAAACATGCTGAAACAGAGTTCATTAATCTAACAATAATGCCAAGTTGCAAATCTTTTAGCCACTAAAAAGTGTTACCAGGTGCACCACGGGGAGGTAGATCTTCTGCGCACCCATATTAGCCCAATATTGTGCTGTAAATTTTCTTAATCAAATGAGTTGGGATATACTGCTAATTCAAATATACTATAAACCAGATATTTGAAAATTCATCCTAATTATGTTGATGTTTCTAATCCCACTTGGTCGACAGCAACATCTAGACCAAGTTCAAGAACCCGTGGGGTCTCATGGAAGGAGGGAAGGGGAGGCAGCTTCTGTTGGGATGGAACACCTGTAGGTAGAAGTCTGACTTGGCTCCGCGACGCTAAAGAAGGAGCGCACGTGCCATTAAGTCCCGAGTCAGGCATTCTAGTTATAGTACTATAAATGTAGTACTTACTCAATTCGTATAAATTTCTGGATTTAATTAATTGGTAATTACATATTACTTATGAAAAATCAAATTGTCAGTTATTACAAAAAAACAATATGAGATCATATGAATTAAATAATAAGGGATAAAAAACTTTTAAACAAATCCATCGGTATTACTTAGTAAAAACTTGTAGATGAAATATGTTTGAAGTAGAGAAATTGTTCAAGACGTCAATAAATAATCTATGACCTTACATCAATCATGTAGGGGCCTGAATGGCCGAGTGGCTAGCGCTCTGGCGCTCGGTACCTCAGGTTTCGGGTTCGAGTCCCGGCGGTGCCATGGATGTTTGTAGTGGTTCGGAATCCACTTTAAACCGTAGGTCCCGGTCTAATAGGATCGTAGAGAGTTGCGGGGGCATTGTTACTCCGCGTCCGTGGCTTATCTTCAAGTTACACGCGCCCCCTGAGTAATGCAAAGTGAGTAATATCTGTGCAGCGCTTACCTTAAGGCATCCAAGACCGAGCTGTCTAAGTGTTTGCCAGCTGCATTAGAAAGAAAAAATAACATCAATCCTGTAATGGAAGGATTTGTTATAAATCTTTCTTTAAGGCTGTGCCTTCAGTTAATGCATCGTTAAATAGTATTTCAAAATTCAAATATCAGTCGTAGTTCTGCAGGGCTTTTAAAGTTTGCATTTAACTTTCTACATTTAAACATAGTGGAATTTAATGATGTGGAATTGAAGAGTTGCAAAAACAGTTGTGACATTCTAATATGCTAAATTATATTTAAAAAATCAATTTAAGGAACTTCTAATTTTAATAATTTCTTTAACTTCATTTTACGTAAATAAATCGTTTTGTAGGAAAGAAATAAAAGCTGGATTTCGTGCCACAAAATTTTACATCAAAAAGAATTTAAACGTAGAAAAATTAAATAAAATAAAATTCTCTATTATTCATAATTTAATGTTTAAAAAAATAACAGCTTCATTTATCTGAATTAGCATTAAAATTCTAAAGGCACAGTAATGTATAGGGAGACCACTGAACAATAGATTAAAACTTAGTACAATGCTTTTTAGAGTAGTATATAATAATAATAATAATAATAATATAATGTTTTTATAAAAATCTATTTAATTGTATAATAAAGAGGCAATTTATTATCTTGGATTTGATTTATTAATCTATATGCAGATAATAATTCATTTATTTCATTCAATTCCTTTTATTAGCTCACACTCTCCCTATATATATATATATATTTCGTTCAAATTTTCAATCGTTAATGAAATACTTTTTATTCATCCACTCAAGTTCAAATACATTTTTTTTGAACTTGTAGTGGATGACACTGGATGTTAATACAGTTTTTTTCAAATATGAATTCAGTAATTAAATTTAATTAATTAATTTTATTTTTTTTTAGATTTAAGCTGCACATATCAACCAATAGATGGCGCCAGATGAACTTAAAAAAAGGAATGAAAATTATTTATAAAGGACTATCTGCAATAGAGTAAAAAAAAGTAGGAATTGACTTTAAAAAATTTTTTTACAGTACTTGTTTTATTATCATTTTACATAACTTCTTTTTTTTAAAAGTGAGTACTTTTTACTTAAAGTATCTAAAATCCATCATAAAATTGCATTATGAGCGTTCATTATTATGACATTATTTTGCTCTAGGTAGATGGTGTTTATAAAGTCTGTCTCTTTTATTAAAAAAAAATTATGACGTTATATTTTAAGTTTATTAAAAACATATTAATTTTGCACTAAATAGTTGATTATTAATAATCTGCTTATTAAGTTTACTAAATTATGCGTTTTGTATGTGTTGATAATTTGGTTAGTTTCTGTGTCATTAATTTTTTCATTACAGGAAACTTTATGGGTACTAGGTATTATTCTGAGTTTTAATTTATTCAAATTTTACGATAAAAATCTTCTTGCTTAATATAATCCTTGCGTGAATATTTTAATAATAAATGTTAACTCATTTTACAAACATTTGTTTATGAAATAATAATAATAATAATAATAAATAAAAATTGAACTGATTACAGTTTCTCTTACTTTGCGTTGGAGAGAAATAACAAGAATAGGAACGAAAATCCTCTAATTTAGGTCAAATTTAATCAACCTTCAATTCAAAAGCAATTTAAATATACTACAGCATATTCCTGTTGTTCCTCTAATGTACAAAATGGAATAAAAACTAAATCCTGGGAAACATGAAAGAATATTCCCCATTCTAATAAGGAATTTTATGTAATGACTTTCAAGATGAACAGCTTTAAATGTTGTCCGTTTTCGGATAGCTTTCTTTCGGTATATACAGAATTGCTATTGAGTTTTTTTTTTTAATATTTATTTAAAGTTACTTTATATATTTTTTATATATTTCAATTTTCAATGAGTCTTTTTGATTTAATTGAAGGTTTTTTTTTTTTTTTTTTTTTTTTTTTTTTTTTTTTTTTTTTTATTTATTTATTTATTTATTTTTTATTGCGTTTAACGAAGAAATCTCATTTGTACTTTTGACGGTGTACCTAAAATTCCTCTTATTTAAACTATTCAACACTTTGGTTTCAATAATTTAATTTAAGGCTGATCAATGATAGCTGGGGGATATCATTAAAAATAAAATAATTAATTTAAGTTAATTGTTATGTCAGATTTTATTCTTTTATAATATTATTTCATCTTTGATTATATAGAAGTACTTTCTAAGGCAAAATATAGTTAAAAATGGCACACCAAGAAGAAGTTATCTGATGAAATTTCGTATATATATCTTGTATATACCATTTCATCTGTAAGGGACAAAACTTTATTGACCAAAGAATGATTGGAGCTTTAAGCTTCGCAATTGGACATCCGGATAGTGAGTAAAAAAAGAAATTCAAATTTTATGGTATAACTTCTATTTGAATTTGGTATAACTTGGGTGGGTGACCACCTATTTGGCAAATTTGGGACCTGAATAGTGTCATCTAGGTTTCGGGTTCATCCCGGCGGTGCCATGGATGTTTGTAGTGGTTCGGAATCAGCCGTAGGTCCCGGTCTTCTATGACTATAAGAGCGTCACGGAGCAAAAGTCAAATGCTGCTTCCTTCCCCTTCAATTTCCATGGGCTTGTGGGCTTGGCCAGAATAACTTCCACTGTGAACAAATACGATTTCATGCATAACATCATCATTTCATAAAGTACTTGCTACTGGACTAAAAAGTGGTCAAATCGAAGAATCGCTCGATATTTGGATTTGTATCGATTCCAACATTTGATAATTTTGACATAAATAATTGAATTCTGGGAAAACATAACGTCAAGAAGAAACTTTCTTAGACAGAACCTGAGAGAGAAATTTTCAGAGTGGCTCTAAAATCATTGTTAAATCATTATATCACAATTACATCCGTCATTATTAATGAACCGACATCTAAGAAGGACACCAGGGACTGCAAGAAACCGATACCAATTTCTCCGGCTCACCATCCCTTATGAACAGACAAATGAGTTTGCAATGGTGCCGAGCAAGATTCTCAATGACTGGAAGTATAATGGTTTCACTAGCAGCCAACCCCAATGAATAGCGAAGACCTATCTGGACATATACAAGGCAGCGGTGGGATAGTAATCTGATTTTCATCTACTTTCATGTGCTGTCCAGAACATAATTTCCTGTTGCCCAACAGGGAATTATGGTCTGGGATTCATTTCATTTGATTGGTTTTGGTGTCTCCCATGACAACCCTACAGTATATTGGTCTGTCAATGATATTCCAACACTCATAGTTCTTTTCCTGCCAAACCAGGTATACATTTTAACAGGATAATGAATTAATGAATTGTTAGAACTTTAAGTTTCGTAACTGAACATCCGAATATTGAGTGAAAATAAAGAAATTCACATTTCATGATATAACTTCTATTTGAATTTGGTATCATCTACTCAATTTGACTGTCCCTGTACCACAAATATGATTTCATGTATAATATGAAAACATGTCATCATTTCATAGAATACGTGTTACTAGCCTAAAAAGTAGTCAAATTGAAGACCTGTATCGATTGCATCATTTTATTATATTGGCAAATAATTGAACTATGTGAAAACATAGCTTTAAGAAGAAATCCACCTAGACAGAATATGAACTTTCATGATTTTCAATTTTCCAACATATAAGCAGGACTTCAGGGACTGTAAGAAACCGATACCAATTACTCCTGCTCACCATTACAATCCCCTGTGAACAGACAAATGAGTTTGCAGAGGTGTCGAGGAAGATTCTCAATGACTGGAAGTATAATGGTTTCACTAGCAGCCAACCCCATTGAATAGCGAAGACCTATCTGAACATATACAAGGCAGCGGTGGGATACTAATCTGATTTTCATCTACTTTCATGTGCTTTATGTGCTTTCATGTGGCCATAATTTCCTGTTGTCCAAAAGGGAATTAGGGTCTGGGATTCATTTCACTTGATTGGTTTTGGTGTCTCTCCCATGACAACCCTACAGTATATCGGTCCGTCAATGATATTCCAACACCCGCAGCTCCTTTCCTGGTAAACCAGGTATACATTTTAACAGGATAACTTATGTTCTTTAATCTTCTTTATTATTTATTTTTGTGGTTATCAAACACATCTTCTGCCAGCTAGATAGCCATATTTCTTCCAATAATTATGTTTTAGGTTCTGATCAGCTAGTGCATACACTCTTTGGAAGATTTTGTCTATCTAACATTACAATTGGCGCGAGTTTGTCAAAAATTCGATCAGGGAGATTCTCCAACTCTAAGAATCAGTGCCAAGCCGGATAAAATGATAACGGCTCGTGTAAAGGACAGAGGTGTGCGAGGATTTAACTGATCAATTCATTAATAAATATGTATCTTCTGAATGAAACATTCAATTCCTCTGAAATTTTAATCATTTCTATTTATGTAAATATATTTCTATATAGTTTCTATCATTTTTTTAAGTGTGCCAGCAAAAAAGAATGAAAATCTACACGCCATATAGCATTACGCATTTATTGAATTAAATTTGTTCCTTTAATAGTTACAGCTAAAATTTTATTTGTATTTATTGGAATTAAAAATTAGCATTTCTGTCACGCTTTAAAACAATTTAAAAATTTTTTTTTAACAAATTATATAGAAATATGTAGCAAACCTATTATAAAGTTAATAAAATGGGTATAGAGCAGAGTATAACATTAAACTCAATTTAACAATATTAAATTTATTACATAAAAAAGAGAGAATACGACTATTCTTAATACAAAATTGTTTTACTTCGAAAAAAATATGGAAGCATTCAGAATCACTCTTTTTTTATAATTCTTCTAAAAATATTGTTTTACATAATTAGAAATATAAAATTATTTATTGCTTTCCTGAAAAAGTTACAAAATATTTTAAAATAAAAGAAAGATGAAATTCTAAATATAAATTCTGAAATCAACAAAACATATTATTAAATTATTTTCTTTTCATAAGTTTGCTTTTAATTAATTCTGAGGGGAAAATGTGAAGAAGGAAAAAATTTTTTATTTTATAAGGATTACATAAGAATTTTTAAAATCATTGTTCTAATGAATATGCTTTTAGCACAATAGAAGTATGTTCTAATAATTGCAACAATAAAATTGATATAAAATTATTTTTTATTCATGTCATAGTATAAATTCCACAGAGAAAATAATATTAAAACTTCCTTAAGAAAGTAAATACCGAATTTTCCAAATATACGCCAATCCGTGTATAGTAAGCCAAGAGTGGGTTCTTCTTCTTTAAAAAAAATTACCTATATAAGCCGAAATAAAAAAGAAAAGATTCCTGTAAAGTGCAAACATGTCGCCGTGACGAAACATATGTTGACAAGCTGGTGAAATATTTTTCAATCAGCTCGCTGTTAAGTAAAATGTCAGCCGTCAATGATAGTTTAATTCGGTAACCCTATCTGTAGCAAACGCATTGTTTGCTTTTATAAAGAAGAAATTATGTGTGGTATCTGTGCCAGTGTGAAGGTATCTGTGCCAGTCTTACTTTTTGTGGCATTTTATTTATTTATTTAACTAAAAGAAGAACGAAAGAGAAATTTTTATGTAGGAAATTTCGAACTACAGGTGATAGTCTTCGGTAAAAAGTATAACAACAGTATGGTATCTCATTCTCCATAAATGGAGATAGTTGGGAAAAAATGTCTTGAATTAGCAGAGATTCCAAAATCCAAAAGGGAGCATTCAGTTGTTTTAGATAAGACACAAAATGCAGCAAAATGAATAACTTCGAAAATAAAGCAATTGTTTTCATAAAGCGAATTATTTATTTTATTTAAAATTAATTTTTTTAATTAATTTAAAAATTATAAACTAAAAAAAATGAAAATGTGCTATATTAAGCTACATTTGGCGATTTATCGCTTGTGCGCGGCTAATGGATAAGTACTTACATTTTTTTAGAGTTTAGTGGATCCGTATATAAGCCGAATCTCGTAGTTTAGCTTCAAAAAATTCCTAAAAATTCTCTGTTTATACTCTGAAAAATACGGAATATATATAATAATATAATTTTCCAATTATTTATTCTTAACACTATGAGTATATTTCTTAAAAAAGTACATATCATCTAATAACTAAAACAAATTCAAAGAAATTTCAACCAATGCCCATAATTGTCAATTATTTTTATTGAAATTTTTCTTGTTGATTGAATAATTTAATTTCTCGTGTATCGCGTTTGAGAAATAAAAAAGACTCAAAAAGATTTTTTCCTACCGGTTTGGTGATTTATCGCTTATTCCCGATACCTATTATTCCTGATAAGTACCTATATTTTTTGCGAGTTTAGTGGATGCGTATATAAGCCGAATCTCGTAGTTTAGCTTTAAAAATATCCTAAAAATTCTCAACTTATGTTATACGCGAAAATATATGGTAATTTCCTTATAATCGTCCAATTATTTATTCTTAATACTAAGAGCATATTTCTTAAAAGTACAAATCCTCTAATAACTTAAACAAATTCAAAATTTCAACCAATGCCAATAATTGTTCATTATTAATTTTTATTGGATTAAACGTCCATAAATATCCATTTAATTTCATTGGATTAAATGTCAGTAATTGTCCACTATTTATTTTTATTTTATTAAATGCTCATAATTGGCCAATATTGTGTGTTCATTATTATTTTAATTACTTTTTCTTGTTAATTGAAATTTCTGTTGTATTGCGGTCACAAAAAAAAAAAAAAAAAAAACTCGAAAAGATTTTTTTCCTACAGGTGCGTTTTTAATAATCTACATATTTCAAAAACCCACAGAAAAATTTTTAAAAAGCAATTCTAAAATTTTTTTACTATTTTTAATGTTCCATGTGTGTATGTGTTTTCCCATCGAATAAAATTTAAAATGTTCAGAGAGTTTCAAAAAGTAGTTTGCAAAAAGGATGAAAGACAAAAAAAGAAAATTGAACTCATTGCTGCATTACACAATCTCCAAAAATGAAAACATGCAACGTAAGTTTTGCCCTTTTATTTTTTATTTACCTAATTTTAGTTTTAAGTTATTCAAAGAAAGTCCATCGACATAGAGTAACCCAGAATAAATTTTCCAGAAGATATATCACATTTTATTCCAACAATTTTTAAGGGACAAAACAGGTGTGCTATCAAAAACTTCTTCCTCTTTTCATGTTATTCATGGCATCTTTCAAAGGAGAAATGCTAATCATGTTATTTACCCAGCTTTGAATTGAATATTGATTGGGAAAATGGATCCACGATATTTATAATAGTTTCGGTGATTTAAAATCAAACATATGTTTCATTTAATGTAAAAAAATCATCTTCTTTGAATTTGTCATAGGTATTTCCTCTAAAACGCACGAAATAAGGAAAATAAAATATTTGCATATTTCTATTTAATGGAGGATTTAAATATTCATATCCGTTTCCTTTTACTACAGTACTATTAACTGCAGATTTGTATTTTCATTTCAAAGAAATCTCTGAGGAATTTCGTTGAAATATCTTAAAAGAAATGTTTTAAAATTTAGAATTTCTAAAGTCTTTTTGAAATTAATTAATGTATTTCGTGTTTATTATTCGTAGAATCAAAATTGTTGGAAACTCTAGAATTGAGTTGTGAGAGTAAAGCAATTAACTTTATGGTAAAATTCAATACAATTTAATTTGCTAAGCGTTTGTATATATATTTTTTTTTTTTGAAATAAAATGTCTTCTTAATTGATTTTTATACTATTTTGATGTATATTCGCTTGCTTTTGTCAGCATGTGTCTCATGAAATAATTTAAAAAAGAAACATTTTTTCTAAACAAATACCACTCATTGTCTCCAGGCAAATTCACAGATATGTTAAATTAGGAGAGAGGAAAATTTCATAGGTGAATTTTTGTTAATTTTATAGCAAATTGTTTTTTTTAATTCTCGCCAAAAAACTGAGTTGATTTATGAGAGAAGCCTTTTCATTATTTATATTATCTCCATTCATATTTTATGTTTATTTTCCTTCAATTCTTCAACACTCTCCCTATATACACTGAAGTGACAAAAGTCATGGGATAGCAATATGCAAATTTTCAGAGCTTTCTTTTCTGTTCAAGTTATTCATGTGAAGAGGTTTTGACGTGATGATGACCGCACGACGGGAATTAACAGACTTTGAACGCGGAATGTTAGTTGGAGCTAGCCGCATGGGTCATACCATTTCGGAAATCGTTAGGGAATTCAACATTCCCAGATCCACTGTGTCAAGAGTGTGCCGAGAGTATGAAATTTCAGGCATAACATCCCACCATGGACAGCGCAGTGGTCGACCGCCTGCATTTTTTTTTTTTTAACGACCGAGATCGGCGACGTCTGCAAAGATTCGTAAATTCTAACAGACAAGCAACACTGCGTCAAATAACCGCAGAAATCAATGTGGGACGTACAAGGGACTTGTCTGTTAGAACTGTGCGGAGAAATTTGGCTTACTTGGGCTATTCCAGCAGAAGACCGAAGTGCCTTTACTGACAGAACGACATCGCTTGCAGCGACTCTCGTGGGCACGTGAGCATATCGGTTGGTCCCTAGATGAATGGAAAACCGTGGCCTGGTCCGATGAGTCACGATTTCAGTTGGTAAGAGCTGATGGTAGGGTTCGAGGTGTGGCGCAGACCCCACGAAGCCATGGACTCAAACTGTCAGCAAGGCACTGTTCAAGCTGGTGGTGGCTCCGTAATGGTGTGGGCTGTTTTCATGGCATGGACTTGGTCCTCTGGTGCGACTGGACCGAACATTGACTGGAAATGCTTATGTTCAGCTACTTGGAATCACTTGCAGCCATTCATGGACTTCATGTACCCAAACAACGATGGGATTTTTATGGATGACAATGCGCCATGTCACCGCGCCACAACTGTTCTCGATTGGTTTGAAGAACATTCTGGACAATTCCAACGAATGATCTGGCCACCTAGATCGCCCGACATGAATCCCATCGAGCATTTATGGGACATCATCAAGAGGTCTGTTCGTGCCCAAAATCCTGCACCATCAACGCTTTTCAATTATGGACGTCTATCGAGACAGCATGGCTCAATATTCCTGCAGAAGATTTCCAACGACTTGTTGAGTCCATGCCACGTCGAGTTGCTGCACTTCGCCGGGCGAAAGGAGAGCCGACACGATATTAAGAGGTATCCCATGACTTTTGTCACTTCAGTGTATATCTTGTTCAAATTTTCAATTGTTCATAAAATACTTTTTATTCACCCACTCAAGTTCAAATACATTTTTTTTAACTTGTAGTGGAAACGATTGATGTTAATACAAGTTTTCAAATATTAATTCAGTAATTAAATTTAATTAATTAATTTTAGTTTTTTTTTTTTTTTTTAATTTTAATTTTAGATTTAATTAAGATTATATATCAACCAATAGATGGCGCCAGATAAACTTAAAAAAAAGTATGAAAATTATTTATAAAGGACTTTCTGCAATAAAGTGAAAAACAAAAGTAGGAATTGACTTTAATTTTTTTTTTTTATATATATTACTTGTTTTTAAGTAAATTAACAATTTTTTCTGTTATTTTGATTATAAACTGTTAAAATTAAAATGTAAGTGCACAATAGGTTTTAAAAGCCTTTAATATGAATTATTACAAAATATTAACGTTAGTTCAAGGAAATATGTGATTTACTGTAATAAAGCATATGCTTTAATATACTACCCTGAGCCTAATGGCCAAGTAACTAGTGCTCTGGCCCGGTGCTACAAATTTCGGTTCGAATCCCGACTGTGCCATGGATGCTTTTAGTGGTTCCGAATCCACTTTAAACCGTAAGTCTCGGTCTAATATGACTGTTAGAAGTAGGGATGATATCCCTACCCAGTAAAAAGAAAACATCTCCTGTCTTGAAATCAGCCACTAGGCAGACGGCTTTGGCCCACTTTGGGGATGTTGCGCCAATGAAGAAGAACATGCTAAAGGGACAACGATTATAGAAATAATGTCTTAATAACCATGCCCTGAATGACAATCTTATTAATTGACAATTTATAGTGAAAATAATCGCCATTATTTTTTAAGCAGTAATCATGACAATTTTTTGTATCACATTTCAGGCATTTATGTGTCCCTATTAAACAATATCAGAAATTCTGCAATTCATCTTCAATTGAAATGTAAAAAATTCTATCATCAAATCTCAAATTATTATTCTTATAACAAATATATTTTAATACTGAAAGATTGTTTCCTTCAATAACGTAAGATGCAATAAAAAAAAACAAATCGTTTCATATCAAAATTGCATTTATCCGGTTTTATACTGGTTGAAGAACATGATGAACTTCATTTCTAAGGGAATTTTTTCAATTATATCAAAATTCTAAAATATTGTTTCATTAGATAATGTAAAATGTAGTTAAAAAACACAGAAATGTAGTTAAACATTTCACTCACAAGTTTAATTTATCCATCTTGATATTGGTTTCAACTGTAATTCTTCAGACAAACCGGAAACAAATATGCGTGATTGTCTCTATTTCTATAGACAAATATATAAGGATTCGAAAAGATTGTTTTCGTCGGGTAATGTTTTACTTAATTAAAATATAAATCTTTTCACACACAAATTGCATTTATTTGGATTAAAACTGGTTGCTGTTATATTAATTTAGACAAACCGGAAAGCAAATAGACATGGAGTCCTCCAGTTCTATGGCTTTCTTTAGTTCAAAGAATGCTTTTTACACATGACTCAGCTTCACACATGGTGAATATTGATTAAGAATTTCGAAACCGATGAAAACAAAAAAATTATCTTAAACAATAATAATTTTTTTTCCATATATGTATGTATTACATGACTATATATACATGTGATTATGTAATTTCTGCCTTTTACCATTTGGATGTTCAATAGTTCGTCATCATTGTGACATACATGCCTAACAAAAGAAATTATTTTTCAATTTACCTATTTTTTTTTAATATTTATGTTTGTATTTTATTACTATTATTACTATTAGGGAGATAACTAGGAAACAGAGGCAAATTTATGCATATTGAACGCTAATTTCATGGCTTTGTTGTAAAAAGTGATTATGTTTCGTAAAAATCCCTTTTCTTCTATTGTTTTCCTTACTTAACAATTTTCTATAATTTTCCACCTCTCTCTCTTTTCTCTGTGTATATATATATATTATTTAAAGAATATTTATTTATTTATTTACTTACTTATTTAATTAGTTATTTATAGAAAGAGAAAGAGACGAAGCAATTGTTTATTTTAAGCAAGAAATATAAGCATTCGATGTCTAACATTGATATTTTACTAGCATTTTATTTTGAAAATATTTACCCGTTTATTTAAGTTTGAATCTTTCCTATCAAACATTTAGGCTTATTTTCATTAAAATCAAATTTCTAATTATATAAAAGTAATTCATTTACAACTTATGTGACAGCATTATCTTTGATTTGCAACTGCAATGTAGGTTGAGTACAGAATATTAATTCCATAATTTTTCAGCTGCTCCAGGTTTGAACAACCTAGACAAAAAAAAAACTTTTTTCTAGCATTATTTTCGTTGATAATGTTTTATGTAGTTAAAATATAAATCTTTTCACACCCAAATTGCATTTATTTGGCTTAAACTGGTTGCTGTTATATACGTTTAGACAAATCGGATAGCAACTAGACATGGAGTCCTCCAGTTCTATGGCTTTCTTTAGTACCAGAATGAGTTCTATATATGACTCAGCTTTACACATGGTGAATATTGATTAAAGATTTCGAAACGCTGGCGTCGAAGGTGAAACCAGAAAAATTAGCTTAAGCAATAGTTTATCTTCGTATCTTCACAGGAAATTTGAAGCCATATGAAGGAGTTGAAGGAAATACTTTCTCAAGTAATTTTAGAGTCAATATTCTTATATGTGCACAAGTAACTTGCTTGAGCATTTTTATTAATTTTTCTTTGTTCTTGAAATGCAAAAGAATTTATTAGAATATGAAATCTATTTATTACATATTATTTCCCTTTCTTTAACAAACTTTTGATGCATAATTCTTAGTTAGTGTTTTGAAAAGATTTAATTAAAGATAATCTCAATTCTGTCTAAATGAAAAAAAAAAAAACAGTCTCTAAAACATACAAAAAAGGTAATGTTTACTTGGCTTCTGATAAAAAACAAAACTTAAAAGTTTCAAAAACGTATCGTCTTTATAAATGACTGAATTTGAATAATAATTTCATAACTAAGATTTATTCCGTCATTTTACCAACATTTGAAAAACCTGTATCTTCATTTTCCTAACTAAAGTAGACATACCAGAAAAATACAGAAAAATGGGCAAGAGACTTTTTAAAACCACAATTAGTTTCAATAACTAAACCACACTAACATTTGTTATACATAAATTTCATTTACAAAAACAAAGGAAAAGAAATAATTGAAAATTAATTACTCAAGCTCCAAAGTGCGCACTAGCTACAGTGACGAAACTATATATATATATATGATTATGCAATTTTTGTTTTTTACCTTTTGAAGTTCAATACTTCGTCATTATTGTGATTTACATGCCCACAGAAAGAAAATATTTTTCAATTTCTTCATTTTTACGGCTATTTATATTTATATTTTTATTATTATTATGATTATTATTATTATTATTATTACTATTATGGATCTAACTAGCAAACACATGAAAGTTTATGTATAGCGAAAATGGCTTTATTATTAATTTCATGGCTTTATTATACAAAGTTATTATGTTTCTTAAAATAACTTTTCATTTCTTTTGATGTCTCCTTTATTTAACAATTTCTACAATTTTCTATAATATAATCAGTTTTGCTCCGTATATATATATAATTGTTATATAGATGAAGATATATATAACAATATATATAATTGCTCCATATTATATATATATATATAATATATATAATTGTTTAATTTAAACAAGAAATATAGGAATTATATGCATGACACTGATATTTTATTTTGAAAATATTTGCATATTTATTTAAAACGTATTCTTCCGGGCCTGAATGGCCGAGTGTCTAGCGCTGTGGCGCTCGGTGCCACAGGTTTCGGGTTCGAGTCCCGGCGGAGCCATGCATGTTTATAGTGGTTCGAAATCCACTTTAAACTGTTCCCGGTCTCATATTACTGTAAGAGCGTCACGGAGCAGAAGTCAGACTTCTACCTACGGGTGCTCCATCAGAACAGAAGTAGAACCCCTCTTCCCTCCTTCCATGAGGGACACGATAACAACAACAACAACAACAAGGAATTCTTCCTATCAAACATTTAGGCATATTTTCATTAATATCAAATTTCTAATTAAATCAAAGTATTTCATTTACTTATGTGATTGCATTATCTTATATTTGCAACTGTAATGTTGTTGAAGTACAGAATATTAATCCCACATTTTTTTAGCTGCGCCAGGTTTGAACATCCTACAAAAGTATTTAAAAACAACTGACACTCAAAAAAGTTAAATGCCCATTAATCTTTTATCAACTTGTTAAGAATTCTGCTTTTATCGTCTTTTGTAAATATTTTCTTATGATAAAGCTTCTGAAATCCTATTTTTCTCTCGTTTTTTCAATTATCTTTTATTTTGTTATAGGTTTTAATTATAATTTTTTATATTTATATAATTTTGTTATTGATTTTTTTTGTGGCTCGTGTGATACTTTGGTTCACAAGGATTCCTTATATAATAGCATATGCGAGTCCAGTCTGGGGCTCTACAGCCAAAAGCAATTTTATTATTTTAGAACGGCTTGAAAACAAGGTTATCCGCATGATTGTTGATGCCCCATGGTATTTTAGAAACGCCGAAATTAAATATGCACTTTCCATGCCTAGCTTTAGGGAATATGTGGCTAAAATTGCAAAAAACTTTTATTCATCACTCAATAGATCTAGTAACTCTGTCATCCAAGCGTTAAATCAATTTGAATATGATATTTCTCTGCACTCGTCTCGTAAAAGACCTAGATGTGTTATAAACATCAGTCAGTAGACTGCATTTCTTCTCTTGCATTTTTCTATGGTCCTGGTAACTTCAGGTTAAGTTCGCGCTCCGCGTATATTTTTGTTTGTTCTTTTAAATACTCCTGCGTGGGTGCTATGTTGTGCTTCGGCTTTAGGTTCTCTCCGGTCTTTTTCTCTTTTTTTTAGTAGTTGTGCTTTGTATTTTCTTGTATATGTTTTCTTTTATATTTTTACTTTTTCTATATATTGTGCAAATTGTTTTTCGTTATCAATGGGCAGTGACCGACTACCACTGTTTAATTATTTCTTGCTAATAGGAGGTTTGGTCGCTTCGCGACCAAGGAACTCCGATGAATCGTACCGATTCAAAGGATTCCTTATAAATGTGAATAAACAACATTGATGGAAAAAAGCAGGTAAAGATTTAACAGTAGAAAAGATTTTTCTTACTTCCAGCCAAAATGAATATTATTTTCAAAGAAACACTTTTTAATCAGAACTTTATGTTTAATTTATAATTAATTATGAAATATTGATATAGTATAATATCAATATTTTGCGATATAATAATATCAGGTATTTTGTTTAAATAATATTTCATTACAAGACTGTATACAAGCTTTATTTTCGTATATTTTTAAAATACATTCCAATAAAAAGTATAAACAAATATTTGAACATGAATACTAGATATAAATTTTAAATGCATATATTTCTTATCAAATTTTATCTGCACAAATTACAAACATTTAATTTAACTCTTTAGGTACTTTAAATCTGTAACAAATCCATTTTATTAACTTCTAACTTTTATGATACTAAAATAAATCAGTAAATATGAATTCATTTTTCTTTAATATTTTTAAAGCGTTTATCAGTACATAATGTATAAATCATGATAGGTTCATTTTATGAGGAAAAACTTACATTAGTCAAAATAATTCGTTAAAATAGTATGATAGAAATAATGGCGATTGTATTACACACCATCAGCAGAATTTGATGTATTTTTTCTTGCAAATTAGCTGACGTGTATTACTAATGGGTCACTTATGGGAATACTTTTTGAATATATTATCCAAATATACCTATACATACTTATTCCAAATAATAATATCTGTATTTCATTATTTTTCTAATTACTTATATCAACAGTAGCACGGGCGTTTTTTTTTATATTATTATTATTTATTTACCTTATTTCTATTAACTATGGAACGTAATATAAAAAAAAATAACATCAACAGCGATCAGTTTATTACTTTTTCCCTCCTCATGATTCACTGAGGGATTTTAGTAACCATTCACGACGTTTTCTATTCAGCTGAGTAAATTGGAATGTTTGGCGAGAAAATACTTGGCGAGAAAACTTTTATGCCATCTTCTTGAGTACGTCACCGGCTTCTAGCTGGCAGCGCATCTATTATCTCACGTGGGGAAAGAAAGAAGGAACACAATTGCGGAGGCTCTCCTGAAGTACGAAAATAAATAACTTGAGGTGCTCGTAAAGCGATGGCCTATTGCAGTCTACTCTCTGTAAGTGAATTGATGTAGTTTATTTTCATGTACTATTAAGTTTGTCATGTAGAGTAATTGAGCGTAATTTTATGGGACAAATGATTAACTTCTTGTTATTTAGTAATTTTTATTCTTACTAAAGTATTTATTTACTTTTGAAAGAAGAAGAATTTTAGAATGTTTTTTTAAAGCTAATTATAAATATTTAATATTCGTTAGCAAATAATAAATTTTTTAGTTGTTTTCATCAACAAATTTTTAAATTATTTATTGACAAATTATTAAAAAAAATATAATAAATAATTCTTCTTAAATTTTGCTAGTTTAAAAATGACTTAAATTAATGTGATTTAATTAAATTATTTATTCCAAATAATAATATCTGTATTTCATTATTTTTCTAGTTACTTATATCAACAGTGGTGTGGACGTTAAGTCATATAATTTATATAACTTAATTATATGATTTAAATTAATTATATAATATTTTATTTTTAAAAATGACTTAAAGACTATATCTTCAACTGTCTTCTTAACAGTATATCGCTAAGATTGTTTTTAAATAAGGTTAAAAAGAAACCGATTGTTACGATTAAGCGTTATAATTATTTAAAAAAATTTTTATTTCGTATTATCACTGTCAAAATATTTTAAATTTTTTTTTTACATCAATTGCATTTTGATTAAAAATTAAAGCTACGTTTACTTTATTTTTTTAATTTCATTGAAATTTCATAGTTAATTAAAAATAAAGAGTAAAAATACTTTAAAAAAAAGCAATTTTTTATGTACAAATAGATTATTTTAAATAACACGCTTTAATTTATCTATAATATGTTATTACTTAATATTATAGAATAAATGAATAATATGCTATTGTGATGATTATTTAACTTTTTATTTAGTTTGTTATTACAAAAACAATAAAAAATTTAAAAAAAAGAAATATTTATTTAATTATAATAAAAAATTAAAAATTGTACTTAATATTCTATTGCGCTAAATTTTTTTTTTCATTTCAGTTAAAAATATTAATTATTAGTTTATTTTATTAAAAATTAATTACTATAAATATGATTTTCATATTTTTTTCAAAATCACTGAAGATATATTTTGGGAATAGTTTGCTATAACTGCCTTTGAAAATTCAATAACAGTGTAATGCAGTTTAGGATTTAAAAGTTATTTTATTAATATTTGCAACCGTATTTTTTATTTGTGTACTTTAATATTTAAAAGAAATCATATAGAAAAAAAATGGTTTCTATTTATAAAGCAAACAAGTATAGAAGAAAAAAGCGAGGATAGAAGATTACAAAAATACCTTCAAATTGTTGTATATTCATGCCTTCTTTTTTTTTTGCCTACAATTTCACGCTTCAACAATCTCAAACACTCTCAATCAACACAAAGCGGGAAAATGTCTCACACTTACGAGACAGAAGGAAAAAGTAAACAAAAAAAAGAATTTTTGTTCCCAGAAACATGAGCTTTGTCAAACTCAAGGTGTCTTAAAACTTGAAAAATAAACTAATATTTTTTTTTTTCATTCAATAATTTGGAAAATTTTAGAAAATCAAAACGAGGTTCAAAGCGTACGTTTATTACACTATTTATTTTTTATTCGTACTTATCTCTTACCTTTTTGTTGAAACTATTTCATTTTAGAAATCTCATTAAAATTGTAAGTGAAAATGGTTCACGGCTAATTATAATTTGCCATACATTTCGCAACTGAGCCATTTTTTGTTGTTGTTTAAATTAACTTTTAGATCGATACAAATATAATACTCTCCGATTGTAATTAATGGGATTAAATTAATGCTAATGTTGATTAATATCATTAAATTAATGATAATGTTGATTAATGTGGTTAAATTAATAATAATGTTGATTTATGTGATTAGATTAATACGTAAATAAATAAACAAAGAAATATATTCTTTGAAATTATCTCTTTGCCTTTTGTTGAAACTATTCCATTTTTAAAATCCTATTAAAATTGTAAATGAAAATAGTTCATGGTTAACTGTAACTGTGCCATTATTTGTTTTAAATTAAACTTTTAGAACGATACAAATATAATATAATACTCTTCGATTGTGATTAAATTAATGATAATGTTGGTTAATGTGATTAAATCGATACGTAAATAAACAAACAAAAACATAAATTCTTTGAAATTATCCGTTTTTTTTTTTTTTTTTTAAAACTATTCCATTTTTAAAATCTTATTAAAATTGTAAGTAAAAATGGTTCATGGCTAATTATAGTTGCCATATCTTTCGCAACTGAGCAATTATTTTTTTTTTTTGTTTCAATCAAACTTTTAGAACGATACTAAATAATACTCTTCGATTGTGATTAATGTGATTAAATTAATGGTGATGTGATTAAATCAATACGTAAATAAATAAACAAAGAAATAAATTCTTTGATATTATCTCTTGACTTTTTATTGAAACTATTCCATTTTTAAAATCTCATTTAAATTGTCAGTAAAAGTGGTTCATGGTTAATTATAGTTGCCATACATTTCGCACGTGAGCCATTATTTTTTTTTAAATTGAAACTTTTCGGACAATGCAAATATAATACAATACTCTTCGATTGTGATTAAATTAATGATAATGTTGGTTAATGTGATTAAATCGATACGTAAATAAATAAACAAAGAAATAAATTATTTGAAATTATCTCTTTGCTTTTTGTTGAAACTATTGAATTTTAAAATTGTAAGTGAAAATATTTCATTGTTAATTATAATTGTAATGCATTTCTCAACTGAGCCATTTTTTTTTGTTTGTTTAAATTAAACTTTTAGAAGGATACAAACATAATACTCTTCTATTGCGATTAATGCGATTAAATTAATGATAATGTTAAAATGTGATTAAATTAATGATAATGTTAATTAATGTGATTGAATCAATACGCAAATAAATAAATTCTTTGATTTGAGTTTTGCATATTATCCGTTAGCATTTTTTTTTCAGTTTTTGAGCATGTTGAAACTATTTCATGCAAAAACTCCCTATTATCTCTTTTCTTTTTTTAAAATCTCATTAAAATTGTCAGTAAAAATGATTCATGGTTAATTATAAATGCCATACATTTCTCAACTAAGCCATTGTTTTTGTTTGTTTGTTTAAATTAAACTTTTAGAACGATGCTAATATAATACTCTTAGATTGTGACTAATGTGATTAAATTAATACGTAAATAAATAAACAAAGAAAGAAATTCTTTGAAATTATCTCTTTGTTTTTTATTGAAATTATTCCATTATGAAATTCTGATTAAAAATATCAGTGAATGTAGGTCATGGTTAATTATTGTTGCCATACATTTCGCAATTGAATCATTATTTTTTTTTGTTTAAATTAAACTTTCAGAACGATACAAATATAATACTCTTCAGTACAACACTTATTTGCAAATGTCCCCCAAACATGGAATATCCAGAATTGAATAAAATACAATTGGATGAATTGGTTATTCCATTTCAAAATAAATGGGTATTAAGGTAGTCGATGTTCTGAGTAGATGGAACATAATAATACCTGAATCACGAAAAAATTTTAAGAGATTTTGAAGTAGTAGGCATTGCCAAGCTTTTATTCTTTGTTTCATTGATCATATCATGATATTATATTTCCTTTCCAATAAAAATGATGAAAATATATATTTAGCATTAATTTTATTATTTCTGATAGATTTATGAATTTAGAAAAAAATGCCATATTTATAGGCTATTTCCGTTATTTTCCATACAAATATATTTCAGTAATACAAATTTGTGTAAGATTAGAGTAATGTAATTCAAACATCTTAAAAATTTGCTATGATTTTAAAACGAAGGATATTAATATTTCAAATAATTGAAATATATATAATAATAGTTGATGTACCTAATAACACGGGGCCTAATGGATGTGTGACTAGCGCGCGGTGCCACAGTTTTCGAGTTCGAGGCCCAGCTGCACAATGGATGTTTATAATGGTTCGGAATCCACTTAAAGCTGTAGGTCCCGGTCTAATGTGACTGTTAGGCGTAGAGTTGTCAGCCCTACCTTTAAAAAAAGCATCACCAGTTTCGAAATCTGCCGGTAGGCAGACGGCTATGGTCCAACATAGACTGCAGTGCCAGGTAGTTAGTTAGTTAGTAACTAATAATATAACAATTGTTAAGAATTAAAAAAGAATTAATAATGTTTATGTAAGGGTCAATTTTTTAATTCCATTGAATATTTTTAACGTAACTAGTATTAAATATTTAGCTTTTTAAAAAAATCACGCTTAAAAATGTCATTCTTGTTTCTTATTGAAAAAATGTAAAAATAAGTAAGAAAAGCACTTTTGAAAGGCGAAATAGAAGGATAAATTAAAATTCTTTAACTGCCACATTTAGGTTTTCAGTTCATTCTTTTTTCCCAAATATTACGTAAGCAGTGGAGTGAAATGTAAGCAGAGTCTATTGACTTTTTAGATAACAAATCACGTTTTAAATCAAGTAGAATCAACATAAAATGCAAAATAAGATTACATTATAGTATACAATAATATTAAAAATTAGCAAATATTTAATCCTATATCATAAATAAGAGATATACAGACATGGGACGCCATCTGGCTGCACGAAAAAAAATCTTGGAAATTACTTAACATATATTCATTTATTTTTTTATAAATAATAATATCTATAAATAACGAGCATAATCAAATAAATTTAAATTGGAATCTATTTTAATAATAAGATATTGCGTTATACTATGTAATAATAAGCAATTACGTTATATATGTATGAAATGCAAAAATAAAATTGTGTCATAATATGCAAAAATGTTAAAAATTAGCAAATATTTATTAATAGCATATCATAAATCATATCTTCATCATCATAACTGGCTCGACAGCCCGTTGTAGGCCTTGGCCTTCTTTAAAAGATTCAGCCAGGCTGTTCTCCTCTTGGCCGTGGACCTCCAGTTTTTGATCTTAATAACATTAAAATCAGTGTCTAAATAGTCTTCTACTTGGTCGTTGTCCAAAAGGGGTTACATTGAAAACCCTCAAAGCAGCTCTTTTTTCCATTCTCATGTGATGACCGGCCCATCTCATTCTGTTCAGTTTAACAAATTTTAGAATGTCAATATCTCTAAAAAGTTTGTAAAGTTCAAAATTGTATCTTCTTCGCTAATTAAATCATATCTTAAATAAGAGATATACAGACTTGTGACGGTATCTGGCTGAACAAAAAACAAAATTGGAAGTTAATTAACATATATTCATTTCATTTTTTATGAATAATAATATCTATAAATAGCGAACATAATCCAATAAATTTAAATTGGTAAACATTTTTTTAAAATAAATAAAACTTTAAAAAAAGTTATGTAGACAGAGGTATCTTGCGATCAGACTAGCTCATATAAATAATGAGCTAGCCTGATTGCAAGATACCTCTAAGTGTTTCTGATCTTCCAATCTGCTAATATATTTGAATGACTACAGTATTTTTCTAATATATTAATCTAATATATTTGCCTTTTTATTAAATAAAGTCATGTTCTATGTTTAAATCTTACGTTAAAATCTGAAAAAATTTGTTTATCATGTTTTTTAAGTAAAATGAGGCAAGCCACAAAAATTCCATTGGCGGAAAACGCGATTCATGCATCTATAAAACAGGATAGAAAGTGAGAGATAATGGATGACCTTGTATAAATTATAACTATTCCCACTATTAAAACTATCCTTGAAAACAGCCTATTATTAAGGTTACTCTCTTACGTCAAAAGCTATACAATATACATGCGAATAATTGAATTATTTTGCATGTTATCGTAAACATTTCCTTCGTGTATTGACGAAGTCTATTCAGAATATTCGTGTCTATTCAGAATTTTTAATTTTATTAAAAATAAATTTTAAGGTGGCATATTGAATCATTGTTGTTCTGTTTATGAAAATACTAACCTTATTTAATAATAAAGAATAGTGAGTAATGTTGTCAGTATTTCCGTAATAAAAGATTTAGTCCGTTGCTATCAAAAGATTTATTAAGATTGTTATCAAAAGATACAAAACCTTTTACTCTTAGCTAATATTGATAAAGCACTTTTTAGCAAATGTTTAATTGGGATTTTGATTTAAGGAATATAGATTTCAGATAAAATTCAAAAGATGGTAGGAACGCATGATACTATTTTGAAAAGAATGTACGGGGAAACTCATTATAACTTTATCGAAAAAAACATTATTCTGAATATGCAGAACTAATATTGATGTTATAGAAATTCACTATATAATGCAAAACATAAAAACTTCTTTTTATATATAAAGTCATTTTGTAAATATTATATTTCTCTTATATAATCCTTGTTAAATTATACAAATGATATAAATTTAATGTAAAGAAATCTTAAATAAGGGATATACAGCCTTGCGACGCCCTCTAGCCGCACAAAAAAAAATCCCTTGGAAATGAATTAACATATATTCATTTAATTTCTTATAAATAATAATATCTATAAATATTTAACATAATCCAATAAATTTAAATTGGTATATATTTTTTAAAATAAATAAAACTTGAAAAAAAGTTACGTAGACAGAGGTATCTTGCAATCAGGCTAGCTCATATAAATAATGAGCTAGCCTGATTGCAAGATACCTCTTAGTGTTCTGATCTCCCAATCTGCAAATATATTTCAATGACTACAATATTTTTCAAAATATATTAATCGAATATATTTTCCTTTTTATTAAATAAAGTCCTATTCTATGTTTAAATCTTACATTAATATCTGAAAAAAATTGTTTATCATGTTTTTTATGTATGACTATGATGAGGCAAGCCTCAAAAAATCCATTGGCGGAAAATGCCATCTCCATCTTATAAAGCAGGATAAAAAGTGAGAGATAATGGATGGCCTTGTATATATTATAACTATTCCCACTATTTAAACTATCCTTGAAAACAGCCTATTATTAAAGGTACTCTCTTACGTCAAAAGCTATTCAATATACATGCGAATAATTGAATTAGTTTGCATGTTATCGTAAACATTTCCTTCATGTATTGATGTCTATTCAGAATTTTTAATTTTATTAAAAATAAATTTTAAAGGTGGTATAATGAATCATTGTTGTCCTGCTTATGAAAATCCTAACCTTATTTAAAAATAAAGAATAGTGAGTAATGTTGTCAGTATTTCCATAATAAAAGATTTTGTCCGTTGCTATCAAAAGATTGATTAAGATTGTTATCAAAAGATACTAAACCTTTTACTCTTAGCTAATATTGATAAAGCACTTTTTAGCAAATGTTTAAAATTTGGGATTTTGATTTAAAGAATATAGATCAATGTTTCAGATAAAATTCAATAAATTACAGGAAAGCATGATACTATTTTGAAAAGAATGTACTGGGAAACTCATTATAACTTTATCGAAAAAAACATTATTCTGAATATGCAGAATTAATATTGATGTTATAGAAATTCACTATATAATGCAAAACATAAAAATTTCTTTTTATATATAAAGTCATTTTGTAAATATTATATTTCTCTTAGTAATATTATAATCATTGATAAATAATTCAAATCATGTAAATTTAATGTAATATGAAACCATATAGAGTACAGAGTTTTCTGTTTTCAGTTTATTTTCTCTAATTTCTCAATATGTAAGCATTAGAACTACCTCGTATTTTTTTTTTTTTTTTTTTTTTTTTTTTTTGAGGTAATTAACTATTATTATCATCCATTTTAACTGAAAATCTTAAACTCATTATGCCTTAATTAAATAAAATATTCATGTAAATTATTATCATGGTATGATACAAATTGTTGTCATAATACATCATGTAAAATTATTGTAATATGGAGCCATACAGAGTATTAAATTTTCTGTTTTAAATTAATTTTTTCTAATTTCTAAATATGTCATCATTAGAATTACCTCGAATTATTTTTTTTTTAGATAATTAACTATTATTATCATTCATTTTAATTGGAAATCTTGAACTCATTATGCCTTAATAAAATAAGATACCAACCTAAAGAAAGCATTTAAAAGGCCTTCCATAGCCCTACAGATAGCACATTGGGTTTCCCAACAAAATTAACTTGGTTCTACGTAAACCTGACAAGCAATACAGAACTGAAAGTTCTAGTGTTGAATTGGAGATGAGAAGGATAAATCTGGAAAGACTTAATTTAAGTCTTTCCAGAGAAATCTTTCTTTTATATTAAAAAATAGGAGGAAGGTGTTAACACTTTAGATGTCATTCGCGGTATCGCAAAAATCCATACTTGGTTGAGACAATGACAGCCTTTCTTACATTATGAATCTGACTCTGATTGAGGTGTATATGGTATCATCATCAAAAAATCTAGAAAAAAAGACAATGATCAACTTGCGTTTTGTCACACTCTTATTTTCTGTGTGGAAGTCTTCCCACTACGCTTTTTATGATGCAACCTGGTCCTCCTTTGCCTTTGCATTATAAGACGATATATATTTTTCTCAATAAAATCCAACCGTTTCAACCTGTATAGATAGAAAGCTTCTGAGAAAAAGTGTAATTCCCTATTGAAGAAGTCAAAAAGGATTCCCAGTTTCTTGCCTAGAGCTGTCGGCATGGCCTGCTTTAGACTTGCCACGGGCCATGACTACTTGCAAAGTCACCTGTATAGCATAGGACTGGCTGGTACAGATATTTGTCCACTTTGCGACTGTGGCGTGCCCATGACTGGAGAGCTCCTCATCTTATGCCCTACTATTCTTAACTATATTGGGCTGTTCGTCGATTAATGATCAAGAGGTCGGAGAAGGTCATAGGATAAAAAAAACTACTCTTTTTGTGATATCGTTAAATAATTTTTATGTATTGGGTATTAAACTTAATTCGTATGTATTTTTCTTTAAAAATACATTAATTTCTTTAAAATATTAATTGCTTTATCAATTTAAATATTATCCATTGCTAGACATTACTTTTCCCATATCTCTGACAAAATACGAATTCCACATCGGAAAGAACAACTGTTGTAATTATTCATGAATCGAGTCAGTTTCATATTTCTTCAAAAGATAGGCAGCCTATGTGTCATCGACCAAAATAAGTGATTATCAGAAGGAGCTATATGTCTTGAGAATTTGACCGCGTGGGGTAGGTCTACTCATCGAAGCGTTTCCAAACGGTTTTTGACTTGTTTTGCAGCATGTGGCCGAACAAGTTCACGTAGAAAAAATACGCTCTGTTGTGTCTACCTCGTATGTTTCTTTCAATGGCTATTCTTCCTCTGCTTTTTTTCTTTTTATGCTCAGCTCAGCACTTCATTTCCAATAAATAACGTTCACTAATGACCGTTTTATCAGGTGTTAGCAGCTCACGATTGTCTTCTGCTGGCAAGGGCACTCTTGATCTTTGGTATCAAAATCATTGTCTTTGAATAGTATAAACATATCTTCCTATGTCACTCGAATACCCAATCTGAAATCTTCGTACACGACACTAGACATAGATGCTTGCAACAATAGCAGACGGTATGGATACGTACCATTTGCATGTAGTAATTGCCAGATAAATTCACTTGTGTATCCGAATCCTTCGTTTATTTTCGATGTGTTTAAGTCTGGATTCGCAATTTTCCCAGCATATCTTCCTATATCACTCGAATACCCAATCTCAAATCTTCGGACGTAGTCACTAGACATCAATGCTTGCAACAGTAGTAAACGGTATGGATACGTACCATTTGCATGTAATAATTGCCAGATAAATGGATACTGGATAAATAGATAAATAGATACCAGATAAAAATGGATACCAAATAAAATGTAATAAATAATGTAATAAAAATAGATAAATGGATACCAGATAAAAATATACACAAGTCGATATTTGGATACACAAGAATTATCCGAATCCTTCTCTTATTTTCGCTGTGTTTAGGTCTGGATTCGCAAGTTTATTAGCATATCTTCCCATGCCGTTCGAATGTCCAATCTCAAATCTTCGTATGTGGTCACTAGACATCAATGTTTGCACCAGTAGCAAACGCTATGGATACGTACCATCTGCATGTAATAATTGCCAGATAAATTGACTCGTGTATCCGCATCCCTAGCTTATTTCCGATGTATTTAGGTCTGGATTTGCAAGTGAGTTTCCCAGCATATCTTCCTATGTCACTCGAATGCCCAATCTTGTCCGTATCCTTGATCTGTGCCGTAGAGAGAATATGGCGATCTCCCTGAAACGGCAAAGTGCAGTAGTTTTGGTCCTATTTGATGGACGTCGATCCAAACGAAAACGGCCGACATAAACTCTAGCAGACGCCATAGCATTCCATTAACATTCGCCATAAGTTATCATATCGGCATATCGCGCGGATGTGTAGCACGTCATCACGATCTAAATAATAACTATATTTTATTATAAATATCAATCATAACGGTCCTTGCTAAATATATTGTTAAATTTTAAAGTTAATATTAAGTTTATAAGTAAACAAATTTAGTTCAGGCTTTTAATATTTCGCAACAAAAAACCGTTTTTCCTTATATTAATTTAAAGTATTGCTTTAGCATTTTCTTATAAATAAGACATTTATAAAAAAAGCTCTTCGTCATCCATTTAATATCTCACTTCGTTTATCATTTTTCGATTTTGCAATGATTTCATTTATTCTATCAGATTACTTTTTGCATATATTTATTTCACAATATTTGAATTTAAAAACATGCATAAAAATTATACCGTCAGCCAAAATAATGGGACGTCCTTAATAAATTTTGTAATTATCATTAGATCTTCGCATAAGTGCTATTGTTGGAAATTGGCCGAAGGGAACTAACTTATGGTGTATTGCCGATGATTAACGAAATTAATTAATATGCTTAAGTACCTACTAACTCAAATTTTTCCACTACAGAAACCGAAATTTTTAACTCCATAGAATCAACAGGATGAAACTAATGTATGATAATTTTTTTGTAGAGATTTGATTTAAAAGTATTGATAATAAATGGGTTTAAATTTAATTTCCCCAATGTTAAATGAAACTTTCGCTTAATGAACAATATCTCACGTTCTAATTAATAATTTTTTTATAAAAGTTTACACCTGTCGAAAAAACATTTTTTCCAATATTAGAGAAATTTTTGAGAATATTTTTAAACAACATTAATTTAATACCGTTATAAAAAACGGAATTATAACGTATTGTAACCATGCTTCCTCCTACGCATTGGTTGGAGCGCCCCGTGTGGCGATCAGGAGAAATTGTCAGTTGGTCTACGGAGAGGAACATTTTGCTCACCTTGCGCGTAACCTGGCTTCGGACTTTCGATTTGAAGTGGAATCTTTCCACGAATCTATAATTATCTGTCTTTAAATGTGTTAAATATTGTATGTCTCTAATTGTATGTGTGTATTGTTTGTTGTTGTGTCAATAAAGCTGTGAGTTCTCCAACCTGCTCCTCAAGTATCTCAACCCGACCACACCCAGTTAAAATCTGGTTGCCCAACCTGCACAATACAATGCTAAAATTTTTATGCGGTTGGCTTTCTAGTGTTGCCAACTCTTAAGATATAGTTATTTTTTAGAATTATTATGAAAAATTTGCGAGGTAATCAAGAAGCTGCCGATTAGAGATCCATTTCCAAATTTAAAAAAATTCGTATAGATCGGTTTTTGCGGTAACTAGATAATGCTGATGTAGATGCGCGAATTCGGAAAACGGAAACTAAACAAGGAAATAATTTAACTCATTTGATTTAAATTTTTAATCTTTTCAATTACATTCTTCGTAGCATTTTAATAGAATTTTTCATTTTAAAAAATATTTATTATATTTTTTTAAAAAATTATCATCATAATATGATTAAAATATTATCCTCATAATATGACTTCATAAAATATTAATAAATAGAACTTAAACATAAATAATTTTTACCGTGCATATCTTATGCTTTTAATTTCGGTCCAATGTTGTACTTAAATACTTTACTGAAGACATATGTATCATAATATTTACTAATTTCTGAAAAATATGTAATTTTTTCAAAGATTTTGTTTTGTGTTTTCTGTAATTCTCATCAGATATTCAGGGGAAGGATGTTCTTTTCAAGGTGCAAAAGGGCATGGATTTCATTCCGCTGGTGGTGTGCATTACAGTCCTGCTTTGAAAAAAATAATAAATATGGGATTCAGTAAGGATTCATTGGTAATAGTTTTAAATTTATGGGTTAACCCGTGATAGTTCTCCAAAATCCATTGAAGCCTCCAAAGTACTTCATTGTGGAGCATGATGTTTACACACCGAATTGGTGTCCACTTTTATAAAGAGATCAGTGATTTTATAAACTTCTGGTTCATGTGGGGAGAGAATAAATGCTCCTCCCTGGAAAAAAAATTTCTGTAATTAATATTTTTAATTTATTAAACAAATAATCGATGATTTCATGAAGTCTTAAAACTGAAAACTTTTACAGTATTTTTAGGAATATTTGCTTTTTTTTCCAATGACAGTATTTTTTAACTGATATTATTTACCGTAATAATAGCATATTTGCAGTTAATTCAACATTAGCCAAAGGCAATCCTTTTTTTTACACAACGATTTTGAACAACCTCAAGCATTGCTTTCGAACGAAAGTTCTCAATTCTCCTCTGTCAACGTTAACCCGTGGTAGTTCTCCAAAATTTATTGAAGCCTCCAAAGTTACTTCGTTGTGGACATGACGTCTACACACCGAACTGGAATCCACATTTATTTTTTTTTTCTTATCGCATTTGGTAGACAGCAACATCTAGACCAAGTCCAAGAACCCGTGGGGTCTCATAGAAGGAGGGAAAGGGGAGCAGCTTATATTATGATGGAGCACCTGTAGGTAGAAGTCTGACTTGGCTCCGTGTCGCTGAAGAAGGAGGACAGTGCCTTCGGGGAATATTTTTGGGGAACTACACCACATGTGCGTATCCTATGGGGAAAACCGGGAAAACTCCCACCAGGTAGTCCGACTAATAAGCCACGATGCTGAACATCACAAACGTCATCGAGTCTTTTCATTTTTTGAAACAGTGTCTACAACAACGCCGCCAGCGGACTGAACTTCAGTCCTAATGCTCACCAGTGGCGCACGTTGCCACTGAGCTACGAGTCGGGGTTATTGTATAGTAATAGCATCTACCTTGTGCAATTTTAAAATTGAACATTTTTTTGATAATAAATATCATAGAGATAAAAAAAAACTTACTTTGATAGGGATTCGACATCAGTCAAAGACGAATTATTGACAAAAAGATCTGACCTTCTAGTCTTAAAGAAAATAGAAAATATTAAATATGAATATTTTATGTCACTTTATTTACATTGTGGTACGCTAAAGCTGTATTTTAATCTTTCATCAAAATCTCAAATTTTTTCAAAGAAAGAACGAATTATAATTTTTATACAATATTATTATATTATTATTAATTATACAAAATGGATATATAATTTGTCGAGCAGCATTCTGAATATCCCTTATCTGAAATTGCAGCGCCCTAGAAAATTTTTGAATGTGTCCTGTGGTATTCCAGAAATATATATATATCCAGATATAGATTTCAATAGCTTTTATTACAAACAATTAACCTTTCTAGTGCCTTTTTTTTCCACATAAAAAGTCGCAAAACAGCAATAATGCGCCAAAGAAGGTTTCCAAGAAACTAGAAGGGGCAACACCCGTGGTTGACTATTAGCATATAGCTAGCGTCTATGTGATTTTCAATGTTAAAAGAAATTTCCACTGTAGCCTTTGAGACCCTACCGTCTGTAATTAGTGGTCTGTGGAATTGACTATCTGTATATAAAACTGTAAGGTGTTTGTAGCGGATTTGTATATACGCTTACAATTATTTGTAAATTTTTAAATGACTGTAACTTAAACAATTTCCGAACCACTGATCTATTTCATTTTATAAGCAAACAAAACTTCGTAATTTATGTAAACAGAAACATTATTTAAATTTTCAATATCAAATATAAATGACAAATAATATTTTTTCTTTTATTTATAATCAATAAAACTGAGTTATTATTAATAATGAGAAACATGCTTTTGCGCTCATTGAATTTGTAACTTTATCCAACCTCACGCTACTGAAATTGCAATATAATAAATATTCCCTATTTATCGTGGCGCATGCTATGCGGATTACGAATCAGCTGTAATGATGTCGAGTGCGCATAAATTGAAGGTTTCGAATTCTGTGTTATCAAAAGCTATTAACGTGTTAGACTTCACGGCCCGTCAAAACACCCAAGCTGGTTAACTTTGGTGTGATGAATTAATGAGCAAGGTAAATTTATTTTTCCTCGAAATATTAGTTGAAATTTTATTCACCCATATTTAATACTTTCTATATCAAATAGCAATTTAATTTAAAGCATTTCTAAAACTAATCACTCATTAATATTTAATAATAAATGAAAGTGCATAATCGAGTAGATTATGTTGTAATTATTTAACCCTTAAGTCCAAATCCCAGAACATACTACTGTGCACAAAAAGTAAGATCAATTTTCAATTTAAATTTCCCGGGCATATGGTATTTCAAAATTTTTTTCTTTTTAACGTTGTTGGCACTGTCCTTGACATCTGTGTGAAGTTTTACGTCAAAATATTCATTAGTGTTTGAGTTACGCTTGTCTTTGTGAGTTGCTAAAACTGATTCCGGCGATTTTTTTTAAATGTCTGAATTAATTGAGCAAGAATTGCGCTAAGTTTAGTTTGTGAAAACGTATAGAATGTTGTAGAAGGCATTCGGTGAGTATTCCTGTATCGGAAAGAAATGTTTAGAAGTGGTAAAACAGTTCAAAGAAGGCAGAGAACGTGTTAAAGACGAAGAGCCCTCTGGTCGACCACCTACCTCAACCGACGAAACTCACGTACAAAAATTAAAGATTTGATGCTTGCAAACTGTCCATTTACAATTAAAGACGTTGCTAATGATGTTGGAATTTCAAAATTCCATTTTAAAAGATGTTTTGGGCCTCAAACGGTCCAATCTTGATTGGTACCGAAAACGCTGAATGTGCCAGCTCATACATTGATTCTTCGTGACTTTTTCGCCAAAAAGGAGATTTTGAAAAGTGAAAGTGAAACTAGACAAAAATTAATAAGATTGAGGAAATAAAAAATAATATTAAATATTTTGTATCCTTTCCACAAATCTTTGAACGTAAAATAACGATATTACTCTAGGATCAGCTGGAAAAAAAAGATACTTTTTTATAAACATCTGCTGTATGTGCAGTAAAAATTGCTCAAATTTTCATAGAATGTTTCTATTTTGAAACTGCCAATATTTTAAATAAATAAATTAAGTTAAAATTTAATATACGAGGTTTTGAAAAGTGAAAGTGAAACTAGACAAAAATTAACAAGATTGGTGAAATCAAAAATAATATTAAATATTTTTTTTATCCTTTCCACAAATCTATGAACATAAAATAATGATATTTCTCTAGGATCAGCTGGAAAAAAATATACCTTTTTTATAAATATCTGCTGTATGTGCAGCAAAAGTTGCTCAAATCTTCAACGAATGTTTCTATATGGAAATTATCAGCGTTTTGAATCAATAAATGAATATAAAATTTAATATATGAGGCTTTGAAAAGTGAATGTGAAACTAGACAAAATGTAACAAGTTGGTGAAATCAAAAATAATATTAAATATTTTTTTTATCCTTTCCACAAATCTTTGAACATAAAATAATGATATTTCTCTAGGATCAGCTGGAAAAAAATATACTTTTTTTATAAATATCTGCTGTATGTGCAGCAAAAGTTGCTCAAATCTTCAACGAATGTTTCTATATGGAAATTATCAGCGTTTTGAATCAATAAATGAATATAAAATTTAATATATGAGGCTTTGAAAAGTGAATGTGTAACTAGACAAAAATTAACAAGATTCGTGAAATCAAAAATAATATTAAATATTTTTTTTATCCTTTCCACAAATCTTTGAACATAAAATAATGATATTTCTCTAGGATCAGCTGGAAAAAATATACTTTTTTTTTATAAATATCTGCTGTATGTGCAGCAAAAGTTGCTCAAATCTTCAACGAATGTTTCTATATGGAAATTATCAGCGTTTTGAATCAATAAATGAATATAAAATTTAATATATGAGGCTTTGAAAAGTGAATGTGTAACTAGACGAAAAGTAACAAGTTGGTGAAATAAAAAATAATATTAAATATTTTTTTTATCCTTTCCACAAATCTTTGAACATAAAATAATGATATTTCTCTAGGATCAGCTGGAAAAAAATATACTTTTTTATAAATATCTGCTGTATGTGCAGCAAAAGTTGCTCAAATCTTCAAGGAATGTTTCTATATGGAAATTATCAGCGTTTTGAATCAATAAATGAATATAAAATTTAATATATGAGGCTTTGAAAAGTGAAAGTGAAACTAGACAAAAATTAATAAGATTGAGGGAAAAAAAAATAATATTAAATATTTTGTATCCTTTCCACAAATCTTTGAACGTAAAATAACGATATTTCTCTGGGATCAGCTGGGAAAAAAAAGATACTTTTTTATAAACATCTGCTGTATGTGCAGTAAAAATTGCTCAAATTTTCATAGAATGTTTCTATTTTGAAACTGCCAATATTTTAAATAAATAAATTAAGTTAAAATTTAATATACGAGGTTTTGAAAAGTGAAAGTGAAACTAGACAAAAATTAACAAGATTGGTGAAATCAAAAATAATATTAAATATTTTTTTTATCCTTTCCACAAATCTATGAACATAAAATAATGATATTTCTCTAGGATCAGCTGGAAAAAAATATACCTTTTTTATAAATATCTGCTGTATGTGCAGCAAAAGTTGCTCAAATCTTCAACGAATGTTTCTATATGGAAATTATCAGCGTTTTGAATCAATAAATGAATATAAAATTTAATATATGAGGCTTTGAAAAGTGAATGTGAAACTAGACAAAATGTAACAAGTTGGTGAAATCAAAAATAATATTAAATATTTTTTTTATCCTTTCCACAAATCTTTGAACGTAAAATAACGATATTTCTCTAGGATCAGCTGGAAAAAAAAATACTTTTTTATAAATATCTGCTGTATGTGCAGCAAAAGTTGCTCAAATTTTCAACGAATGTTTCTATATGGAAATTATCAGCGTTTTGAATCAATAAATGAATATAAAATATAATATATGAGGCTTTGAAAAGTGAATGTGAAACTAGACAAAAATTAACAAGATTCGTGAAATCAAAAATAATATTAAATATTTTTTTTATCCTTTCCACAAATCTTTGAACATAAAATAATGATATTTCTCTAGGATCAGCTGGAAAAAAATATACTTTTTTATAAATATCTGCTGTATGTGCAGCAAAAGTTGCTCAAATCTTCAACGAATGTTTCTATATGGAAATTATCAGCGTTTTGAATCAATAAATGAATATAAAATTTAATATATGAGGCTTTGAAAAGTGAATGTGTAACTAGACGAAAAGTAACAAGTTGGTGAAATAAAAAATAATATTAAATATTTTTTTTATCCTTTCCACAAATCTTTGAACATAAAATAATGATATTTCTCTAGGATCAGCTGGAAAAAATATACTTTTTATAAATATCTGCTGTATGTGCAGCAAAAGTTGCTCAAATCTTCAAGGAATGTTTCTATATGGAAATTATCAGCGTTTTGAATCAATAAATGAATATAAAATTTAATATATGAGGCTTTGAAAAGTGAAAGTGAAACTAGACAAAAATTAATAAGATTGAGGAAAAAAAAAATAATATTAAATATTTTGTATCCTTTCCACAAATCTTTGAACGTAAAATAACGATATTTCTCTAGGATCAGCTGGAAAAAAATATACCTTTTTTTAAATATCTGCTGTATGTGCAGCAAAAGTTGCTCAAATCTTCAACGAATGTTTCTATATGGAAATTATCAGCGTTTTGAATCAATAAATGAATATAAAATTTAATATATGAGGCTTTGAAAAGTGAAAGTGAAACTAGACAAAAATTAATAAGATTGAGGAAATAAAAAATAATATTAAATATTTTGTATCCTTTCCACAAATCTTTGAACGTAAAATAACGATATTTCTCCAGGATTAGCTGGAAAAAAAAGATACTTTTTTATAAATATCTGCTGTATGTGCAGCAAAAGTTGCTCAAATCTTCAACGAATGTTTCTATATTGAAATTATCAGCGTTTTGAATCAATAAATGAATATAAAATTTAATATATGAGGCTTTGAAAAGTGAAAGTGAAACTAGACAAAAATTAATAAAATTGAGGAAATAAAAAATAATATTAAATATTTTGTATCCTTTCCACAAATCTTTGAACGTAAAATAACGATATTTCTCTGGGATCAGCTGGAAAAAAAAGATACTTTTTTATAAATATTTGCTGTATGTGCAGCAAAAGTTGCTCAAATCTTCAACGAATGTTTCTATATGGAAATTATCAGCGTTTTGAATCAATAAATGAATATAAAATTTAATATATGAGGCTTTGAAAAGTGAATGTGAAACTGGACAAAAAGTAACAAGTTGGTGAAATCAAAAATAATATTAAAATTTTTTATCATTTCATCAAATACTTTTCTGTACATAATCTAGTAAAAATATGTATAATATATATGCAGATATATTTAATAGTATAAGATATATAATATAGCATAATATATAATCATATTTATATGCATATTTTCATGAAAATTTTTGATTTTTTTTAAATTACATGACTGTAAATTTTTATGCTGTTTTTATGTTTTTAGCATTATTAATGTTAATTATAGCTTATAATATTCTAATGAATGTTGCCTACATTTATCTATGCGTTATTAATGTTTTCAATATTATTAATTATAACTTATAATATTCTAATGAGAAGATGTTACCTACATTTATCAATACATTATTTCGCATATTTTTAATTATAGCTTATAATATTCTGATGGAAAGAAATGTTACCTATATACCTCTATATGTTATTTCGCATATTCTTAATAATAGCTTCTAATATTCTAATGAATTACCTATGTGTTATCCTTAAAACCGAATTAAAACAATTTTACTAATCGCCATAGTGGCCCATAGACACGTTAAATTTGTAGGCATCTTTATAATAAATAACATCACTTCAAAGATATTATATTATTCGTAAGCAATAACAATGTTATAAGGAAGTAAAAGTCTTCCAGTTATATTTCATTAACAATTGCCTCGCATTTATGTATCGTATTACAGGAAAGTATAGCTGCAAACCAAGCAATCAAACGGTCGATGTGAAATATGCTGTCACAATTTTCACCGCTTCTATGTTTTTCAAATAATGATTTTAGCATATACCATTAATGAAAATTAGACCTTCATCTTCCATTCATACTGATTGTAGCATATTATTATTAGGCCACAAGTTAAACTACTTATCAAGAATAAAAAAAAACTAATTATGTGATTTATAGGTTAAATTTTATTCCAGTAAAACGAAGAAATTAGACAAAATTCCTTGCTTACCTCACTACTGTTCTTATCAATCAGTAATGCCTTGTAATCAGTAATACCTTTGACTACCCGGTTTTTTGTGGATTATTTACATTAGAGGATCTCTTATATATTATCAGTAAGCATGATTTATTATCACAACATCCTTAAAGATAAGATTTAAGTGGGATTGTTGCGGTAATCCATCAACAAATATCCAATTTGAAATATGGCCATCGGATTGAAATATGACTTGCCTTTTAATTTTATTTAAAAGATATAAACGTTATCACTGTTTGGACTTTATATTTTCGGCCTTGACTGAGGTTTTTATTTTTTTTTTTTATTTTGTGACTTTTAATATTTTGACCTTAAATATATTTTAGTAAATTATCATTATTTCAATAAAACTTTATTTAAGTGTCCTTATAAAGTGCAAATTTATCTTTCTGTTTGCTATATATATCTTACTTTTTTATTATTGCCTTTTAATTTTATTATTTTATTTCATAATATTCCAGCGGTACTTCATAAATTCTGTTTTATTTTTTTTTTACAGCAATACTGTAGATTTTTATATTCTAACCACACAGTTTAAAATGATAAGCTTAATTAGATTAAGTTGAAAACAACATCACATTTCAACAAGTAGATTGCATGTTTCTAAAAAAGGATATAATGATATGTATTATAAAAAATATTTTCAAAAATAAGTGATATTAATATTTTTATTGGTATTTTAGACCATTAAATTTTCTTTTTAATTCTGTTTTCTTCAGTCAGATTCAATCTTTAGTTTTCTTCAGGCAATGTTTCGGATTTAAATATTTTTATGGTATCAAGCAGGTTTATTTAAAACTAGAATAGCAATAAATATTGCACCATTACGTAAACTCTCACCGCAATCGCTGTTTCATTTTTTTATCGGCAATAAATACATCAACTCTTCAAAAGAAGTTAATCCAATATTCCTCTAAAATTCTATCATATAAAAACAACTTAATAATCACGAACTCATCTAATCATGTGTGAATATATTTTATCACTCATTTCTTTAACCTTATTTCAATTTACATCAACAAGTAAAGATTAATTTAACTCTAATATCTGATTATATAACTTTATTTTGTCAACATTAAATTAAAAGTGGGATTTCAATGTATAATTGTCAACATTATTTCTCAAATTCTGGAGTAGATGTCAGTCATTATACAACAAAAGATTTCAGTTAGGCTTAGCATTTAGTATTGAAATTATCATACGACATTTAGTATGTTAAACGTATGGCCCGATATGATAGATTATGTATACATCTGATTGGTGGGAATTTTACTGGTTTTCTCTCATACGACACTTAAATCGGGTTAACTTGGAAAATCTTCCCATCCACCCACCCATTCTTTGAAAATCTTTCCATCCACCCTTAACTGCTCGTCGGTGGGCTAATCATGTTTGTTGTTTCTTATCCCACTTGGCTGGCCAAGCCCACGAGCCCATACGCACTCATGATTGAAGGGGAAGGAAGCAGCTTCTGTTGTGATGGATGGTAGAAGTCTGACTTTGGCTCCGTGACGCTCTTACAGTCATAGGAGACCGGGACCTACGGCTTAAAGTGGATTCCGAACGGCACGCGGTGTTCCCAGGTGATCACCCACCCAAGTACTGTCCGTGTCCAATAACGCTTGACTTCGGTGATCTAACGAGAACCGGTATTCAGCATGGTATGGCCGTTGGGCTAATCATTGTCTACATAAATGAAATGCACCGATTTACAAAGCAAAATAAGACAGATTTTAATGTAGTTATATTTTCCATCATCCAAGTTCTGTTTTAGTCTCCAACTTGGTTAAAACCATACTGCATTATTTTAAACTGGTTGGAGAACTCGCAGCTTTATTTACAAACGCACAAACACCACACACATATACAGACGTACAATATTTAACACATTTAAAGACATATAATTTAGATTCATGGAAGGATTCCATTTCTAAGCCGAAAACCCGATAGTCATGTACGCGCAGAAGGCGCGAAAGTTACTTTCTCTCTGGGTGAAAGTCTGTTGGTCAACTAATACACCAGGGTGTGCTATTTTTTTCTCGGTGGGATAAACTGTAAACTAAACGTTTCTTAACAGAAGCACGTGATTGCGTTGTATTTCTTCTCGGGTGAGAGTCTCGAGGTCTACTGACCATTTTTCCTGAATCCCACGGGGGGCGCTCTTGACAGTGTGTAGGAGGAAGTACGGTTGCAGCGTTAAATTAACAATGAACTGTTGTTCTGAGTGCTTTGAAATCTTCCTCCAAATCTTTTATGAAACAATGTTCAAGATTTGGTAAATTTTTCAAGATTTTGTAAATTGTCAAAACTTGATTTTTTTGCCAGAAATCATGTTATTTTGCCCCTCTGTGTGTAGTAATCAAATTAATTTTTAAACGTATTTATTCTTGAGGAAAAATTAAATTTCAAAGAAAAAAATTATTTCAAAAATATCCTTCATCGTTATGCAAACGTTTTATGTTTTTAATTTTATTTCACTTATTTTATTACATTAATATTTTACTATTTAACATTTACTTTTATTTATTTTAAAACTTTTTCATGGGTTACTTAAATTTCCTTCGGACGATTCAAACTTATTTGTTATAAAATCAACAAAAATTTAATAAATATTTCCGATTTACAAGTGAATTGAAAATTTTAAATTAAAATATTTAGCCATTTTCGAATATTGAAAAGATTTAAAATAAGTTGATTGCAATAAACTGAATCAGTGAATTAAAACTATAAAATAATTTTTGTCTTAATTCTACTGACATAAAATTACATTATATTAAATAACATTGTGAAACACTTTTAATTTTGGTAAATTTTATTTAAAAATATATCCATGCAGAATTAAAGGTTTGAGATTTTAAATTACTCTTGAATAGTATAAATTGAGTGAATAAAGCATTCATATTTATCAAGAGTTCACAATATTTTTTTTTCTCTTTTAATTTAATATTTATTTCTTGGATTATGATAATAAATTAAAAACTAGTACTATAAATGTTCTACCTCATTTTTTTACGTTAACGTAATTAATGGTGCCAGTCAAGTTTTTAATTCCTAGCGCTATCAGGTGGTTTAAAATTATGATGGCAATAAAAAGGAATATTTTATATTTAAATCAAATTATGTAACAACATTTTTTTCCGTAAATTTTTTGCTATGATGTTAGAAATAATTAATTCAGAAAAAAAGTTTACTTTTAAGTTCATGTATAGAATATACAAGTTTCAGTGTTTTAGTTTTTAAATTATATTGAAACATACACTGAAGTGACAAAAGTCATGGGATAGCAATATGCAAATTTTCAGATGGCAGTAGCATCTTTTAGAACAGGTATAAATGCAGCAGTGCTTTCGCACGTGGCATGGACTCAAGTTATTCATTGAAGAGGTTTTGACGTGATGATGACCCACGACTGAAATTAACAGACTTTGAACGCGGAATAATTGTTGAAAGCGTTGATGGTCAGGAAATCGTTTGGGAATTCAACATTCCCAGATCCACTGTGTCAAAATGTGCCGTATGAAATTTCAGGCATAACATCTCACCATGGACAGCGTCGGGGTCGACCGCCTGTTAACGACCGAGACCGGCGACGCCTGCAAAGAGTTGTAAATTCGAACAGACAAGCAACACTGCGTCAAATAACCCAGAAATCGTTGTTTGGGACGTACAAGGACTTGAATGTTAGAACTGTCGGAGAAATTTGGCTTTCTTAAGCTATTCCAGCAGAAGACCGACTCGAGTGCCTTTACTGACAGAACGACATCGCTTGCAGCGACTCTCGTGGGCCGTGAGCATATCGGTTGGCCCCAGATGAATGGAAAACGTGGCCTGGTCCGATGAGAAACGATTTCTGTTGGTTGGGTCCATGGTGAAGGGTTCGAGTGGGGTCTGCGCCACGAAGCCATGAACCCAAACCAGCAGGCACTGTTCAAGCTGAAATCGTGACTCATCGGACCAGGCCATGGGTTTTCCTCTGGTGCGACTGGACCGAACATTGACTGGAAATGCTTATGTTCAGCTACTTGAAGATCACTTTGCAGCCATTCATGGACTTCATGTACCCAAACAACGATGGATTTTTATGGATGACAATGCGCCATGTCACCGGGTCACAACTGTTCGCGATTGGTTTGAAGAACATTCTGGACAATTCCAACGAATGATCGGCTTCTGCTGGAATCGCCCCAAATTTCTCCCATCGAGCATTTCTGGGAATCAGACAAGTTGTTCGTGCCCAAAATCCCACATCAATTTCACTGGACGGTTATCGAGACGCAGTGTTGCTTGTCTTTAGAGACTTCCAACGACTTGTTGTCCATGCCACGTCGTCTGCCAGTCTCGGACACGATATTAGAGGTATCCCATGGCGGTCGACCACTGCGCTGATAAAAAATTCCATCTTGGGATATATTCCTTCAAATTGTTTTATTAATAATTTCGGCTACAAGTAACTTTTTATAAAAATCAAACTGTCTCTTGTTAAAATACTTTAAATTACCCTGAATGTAAGTTATTGATTAATTATTAATAATTTCCAATTTCGGATTAATAATTTCTTAAAAAGAAATATCTATTAAAATTTAAAGTCTGCGGTCAAAATCACGTCAAAATCTTCATAATGAATAAATAAATAATAAATGAAAGCTCTGCAAAGCACTGAGCATTTATACCTGTTTAAAAAATAAATATCAATTAAAAACCAATTTCTTTATTGTTAAAATAAAATTTGCATATTGAACATCCCATGACAAATATTTGTCACTTCAGTGTACAAAACACCAAACATATTTATCCTATCATTTTAAATTAAATATAATAATATTTAAAAAATTTTTAATGAAAATATTTTTTATATTTTCGAGTACTAATTATTTCATTTATTACTATTATTATAATATTTTATCGCATTCTGTAAACAATGAAATACAAATATAAATTTGTGACTCAATCCTTAACACTTACTTATATCTATAAACATAAAAAAGTATAAATTTACTTTGCAAAAATAGAATTTGTAAATGATTCAGAATTTTTTCACTTAATTTACAGTTACCCAGAAATTAAAGCAAGTTTTCTTACATTATGAAAGAAAAAATTGTAATGTAAATTAGAGCACAGGTTTATCAAGCGGAAATCGGAAGATAGTTAGAAATATCCGTTTACAAATCGAAACATTTATATTAATAAAGCCAACAATAACAAAGGAAATTACTTGTTCTACTTTTCATTATCAGTATACTACACTGCGTAAAAAAAGTAGAAGGACAGTGTTTTTTTGCCAATTTATATCTCTTATTTTCTCCTAACTACCAGATATTTATGCAGATTTAGTTTAATGACCCTTTTTTTCATTTTAGGCAAAAATTAAACATCTATTACTAATATTAATAATAAAAAATTAGTAGATATAATTTCCGGTGCGTAAAAAAGTAGAAGGACACTTGCTAATATATTTAATTTGGGGGTTGTTCTTTGTTAAATAGTGATTTTTCCCGTTTTATTCTTTTCGGTCAAAAAAAAATCTAATTTGTTTAAAAGTTACTCTGTTTCTCCGTTCTCAGAAATGCCTAAAGGAATACCTTTGAACGATTTTCAAAAGGCCAAATTTCCGCATGTCAAAATGATGGTAAAGGTGTCAGAGAGTTTGCTCGATTGTTGCAGGTGAGCCCCAATACAGTTTCAAACTTTATCAGAAATCCTTATAAAAATGGAAAGAAAAAGAAGACTGGCAGACCGAAAAAGTTAACACCACCTGATGAACGAAAACTTGTTCGTGTGCTTAAGAAGAGCAAAGGAAGTGTTTCAAAGGCAAGAAATCAAGCAGGACGTAATCATGTGACGAAACAAAAAGTTTACAACTATATTAAAAGATCTAAAAAAAATTCATTTTCAAAAAACGGAAACATCATCCTAAGTGGACACAAGCTCACATTGATAACCGTTTAGTGTGGGCTAAGGAGCACATGTCCTGGACTACAGAATGGACTTCTGTGATATTTTCCGATGAAAAAAATTTAACTTAAACGGTCCAGACGAATATCAGCACTACTGTCATTGTCTGGGAATGAAGACGAATACTATTCAACACGACAAATGGGAGGAGAGAGTTTAATGGTTTGGTTGGCTGTTGGATACGGAGGAAGGACAAGTCTGGCTTTCTTAAATGGTAGGCAAAAACATACAGACTACATTCAAGTGCTGAATTCGAGCTTCTTCCTTATGGCTCTGACTTGGGGGTGAAGAGTGGAAGTTTCAGCAAGACGAAGCTTCCATTCACACCGTGACTGGAGTCAAAAATTGGTTCCTAACAAATAATGTGGATGTTTTACCATGGCCAGCCAAAAGTCCTGACCTTAATATAGTGGAAAACATCTGGGCAATGCTAGTTCGTCGAGTTTATGCTGATGGAAGGCAATTTGATTCACTAACTCAGCTTCGAAGCATTGAATGACTCGTGGGACAATTTTTGTCAAACAGAAAGTTCAATCTCTATAAAAATTCACTTCCAAACAGAATATTTGAAGTTATAAAGGCCAATGGGAAGAACATTCCCGTATTAAAATCACTATTTTTTCATTCATTATAATGCTGTCCTTCTACTTTTTTACAAAGTTTCAAAAAGAGAAACTATTTTTGTTGCCATTAATATTTTATGTTTTGAATATCATAATTCTGATGTTAAAATTGTATTTTTTAAAATATTTGTAAAATGTTTCTAATAAAAATTTTTAGTAAAAATTAAATATTTTTCGGTTATTGTTACAAAATCAAGTGTCCTTCTACTTTTTTTACGCAGTGTAAAAGTTTTCCGCTACGTAATATATTAATTAAACAAAAAATACAATAACAATGATTTGTATTATTTTGTTACTATGGCAACAATTCATTTTTAAACTTGTGTAGTTTGTTATAAATTGCTTGATGTTGGGCTACTAAATTCGAAATCAATTTATATTTTTATGGAAAATAATTTATAAAGCACAACCTAATTTACTTTAAAAAGGTGATTAATAAATGAGCTAAAATGTTATTGTTTGTTGTTATTTTTTATCTCACTTGGTAGACAGCAACATCTTGACCAAGTCCTGGATGCCAATTGACTACCGCTCTGGCCTTTGGTACCATAGGCTTCAGGTTCATATCCTGACCATGGCATGGATATTTGTGAGGGGTTTGGAATCCACGTTACACTGTAGGTCCTAATCTGTTTAGCTTTCATGTGAACAAGATACCGTAAAGCGTCAAACCAAACCTAGACCAAGTCCATGAACCCGTTGGGTCTCATGGAAGGAGGGAAAGGGAGGAGGCAGCTACCTTGTGATGGGGCACAACGAAAGTAGGTAGAAGTCTGACTTGACTCCGTGACGTTGACTTTTTAGGGGTAGGGTTGTCATCTCTACGCCCACCAGTCATATTAGACCAGGACCTACGGCTTAAGGTGGATTCCAAACCACTATGAATATCCATGGCACCGCCGGGACTTGAATCCGAAACCCGTGCCCTAGTCATTAGGTCATCAAGCCCATGTCATTTCTTTTAAATTTGTAAAATAAAACATTATCAATAACACTTTATAAAACAATGTTTTGTATCTTAATTTAAATTGAAATTTCAATTATATTTCGATTTTTTCTTTTGTACATATTATATGAATCGAAAAGTTATATTTGGTATATTCAGACAATGGTAGTGTAGTGTAATATATTCAGACTTCTTAAGGTCTCATGTAAAACTATGAATTATTAATAAAATTTATAAAAAGTATAAATGCAAAGAAGTTGCAAACTTACTTAATATTTTATTATGCATAACTTTTAAAAATATATTGCGAAATTTTTTAAAAGGATTTTTATGTATTTCATATTTTAAACCTTTTAAATATAATGAGTTTCCTTAAATTCTTTTATAAATTATCACATTTTGCTGTTTTCTTTTCACAAAATAAAAATATCCGCAAAATTCAATTTAGCGTTGTAAATTTAAGAAAAGGTGCATTAAGTTTTAAATGTTTAACAATGTATATTTGAAGATTCTAATTTGTTTTACAATGATATAATTTGTTTAATATTTAATATAGATTTGTTTAATATTTAATATAGATTTGTTTAATATTTAATATAGATTCTAATTTGTTTAACATTTTTATGAGTATTGATTTAAGTTATAACTTTCATATTCTAATTTGTTTAACATTTTTATGAGTATTGATTTAAGTTATAACTTTCATATTCTAATTTGTAATTGATAGTATTATATATGAGGGGACGGATGGCCGAGTGACTAGCACTCTGGCCCTCGATGCCACAGGGTTCGAGACCCTGCTGTGCCTGGGATGTTTGTAGTGGTACGGAATCCACTTTAAGCCATAGGTCCCGGTACAATGTGACTGAAGGGTTGATAACTTTAAGCCGTAAAAAAAAATCAAAAATCGCCGTAAAAATCTGCCAGTAGGCAAATGGGATTGGACAACCATGGAGGTGTTGCGCCAATGAAATAGTATTACATATTTAACAATAAATGATAATTTAAAATTAACTCACTTAAATTGTAATTTTAAAGTTTCATAAACCAGAAATTTAAATATTATGAACTTTTAACATGTCTAGTTTTTTTTTTTATTAAATAGTTTAAGATTTAATCAAGAATCTAAATTAAGAATTCTTCGACTTTTTACATTTCAAATTAACTTCTTCATTGGCACAACAGCCCCATGGTGGGCCAAGCCAAAACGTCTGCTCACTGGCAGATTTATAGACAGGAGCTTTTTTCTCTTTATGGGGTAGGGTTGTCAGCCCTACGCCTTATAATCATATTAGACCGGAGCCTACTGTTTAAAGGGGAATCGTCATATTGAACCGGCACCAGCGGTTATAAGGGGAATCCGAACCACTACAAAGATCCATGGCACCGCTGGTACTCGAACTCGAGACCTGTGGCACCGAACGGCAGTCGACCATTAGGCCACCTTCAAACTAATTAGAATAACAATAACATATAGATGGAATTGACAAATTTTTAAAATATAGCATCAAATATTTTCTTAAGAAGCTCAAAATCTATGTAAAAAATAGAAAAAAAGTTTTTTTTTTAATCTATTAAAGCAGCAAACCAAAAGAAATTTCAAAAAAATAGTTTTAAGATTTTACAAAACTTATTTCACCCTTTCCAAAAAATATATTTTTTTTTTTTCATATTGATACTTTTATCTTTCTTCGTAAGAGTTTATGCTATAAAAAAATCTGCACATAGTTCAGCGTCCATATATTTTAGTTTGCATGTTAAAATTCCTTCACGGATTTCCGAGTCTCTTGAGGCCCTATGCTCTGCGAATATAGATTTTTTAGCAACGGGGAACTGAAAAACACAAACTTTATTTTTATTTACCGAAAAAATATTTTTACTATTTGACTTGATTTTTAGTTTAAATAAAGTTAATAAAAAATTTTAATATTTATTAAAAATGAAATTTTAGTGTATGATAGTTAAACGTTATCGTAATATATTTCATAAATAAATACGTGGTAGTAAAATATTTTTTCATAAACTTCGAAATAAAAATATTGAGGCTAAACTGTATTCCTGCCTAATTTGGGTGTTGGTGATAATTATCTTCATACGACTGAAAATTCCAATTCCAATACCACATTCAAATTGGATTTCAGTAAATTAATCAAAGATCAATCTACTTTCGAAAATTTCCGAATTGTTACATCATTTATAAACTATGGTATATTTATTCTTTTTTGTTTTTTTTCTTATCCTACTTGGTAAACAGCGGGCAAGAACTAAGGGCAAAAACCAAAAGAAATTCTGTTGCCGAGTCTTCTCAACTTAGAATCGTAACTAATACATTCCTCTGGAAGAATTTGACGGCCAGATGGCCAATTGGCTAGCGCTCTAGCTGATGATACCCTAAGCTTCAGGTTCAATCCTGGCGGTGGCAGGGATGTTTGTTGGTGGTTCAGAATCCACGTTAAACTGTAGGTCCCGGTTTAATTAGCCTAAAGTGACCATAGAGCGACGAACAAAACCAAATCAAATCGGATTGGCACATATAGTTAAGTGACGCCTGGGTTTTGTACTAGACAAACAATTGAACAAACATTATAATTATAAATGTTTTTCCTTCAATGTTACAGTTTAAAGCAATACCTCTGTTCAGTCCGCTTAAAATTCGCTTTTTAGTGAGAACTAATGTATACATAATAATTTAGCCATTCAATTTTTAAGTTTGTTATTACCCAACATTTGTTTTTCTTATACAAATATTTTCTTAATTTTTCCATACAATCTTATTTTAATAATCATAAGTAAATATTAGTAATGATTAATAGCATCTTCCGCATAGAAAATATTCATAGAAAGCGATAAGAAAGCGCCGTTGTTTAACTAGGTGAAAAAGAAAACGTCATTTGTTAACAGCGTCAGAAATATTTCTGGCAAGTTAATTTTTGGCGTGTCTTTCTTGAGGTTGCTGAAGGATTTCGTTTTTCTTCGCACATAAGGCGCACTTTGAGTCGTTTCGCGCTATCAGCGTTTCTTAGCAACCTATTGCCTTCAGCAAATATGTGCCAGGTAAATTAGGATAGAGCGATCCAAAGAACTTTTGGCAAAAAAAACTTGTTAGGAATATGTTTCTGAAAAGCCTTTACTTGCATCTTCAACCCATGAAAATCCACTGCCCAGAGCTAAGAAGGTGATAAAGCTTTTATTGTTGTTGTTGTTCTTGTTTTTATATAGATGTATTCCATTAAATGTAGGTAGAATTTTATAAATTTAACTAATATTTATTATTAAAATCAATTAATGAATCATTGTTTATTTAAAAATGAACGATATTTTCAAAAATTATCATCTACGACACCATTAAAATGGACGATAGAAATAATGATATATGGATTTGTTAATGATAAGAAAAATTAGACTTGAAATAAAATTTCTTACGAAAGATATTTTTTTGTTAAATTTACAAATTATAATTTTTAATATTAAAGCTTCTTTAAGAGTCATATATAGATGTATCAAAAGTTCGGAACAACAGCAACAATGTAAGAAAAGTTCGGATTAAATTCAAGAAATTTTTAATAGTATATATAAAAGGGGGCCTGATGGCCGTAACTAGCGCTCTGGCCCTCGGTCCTACAAGTTTCTGGTTTCGAGTCCCAGCGGTGACATAGAAATTTGTAGTGGTTCGGAATCCACTTTACACCGTGCTTCCTGGGGACCAAGGGGCTTGCGCTCTGGCCTTGGTACCATAGACTGCAGGTTTAGAATACTGGTGGTGGCATGGATGTTTGTGAGTGGTTCGAAATCCATTTTAATATGTAGGTCCCGATCTGTTTATCCCTCGCGTGCACAAAATTAACGTATAGCGACAAACCAAATCAAATCCAGAGGAATCCGAGTTCGGATTGAAACATTTAGTTAAATGACCTGTGGGTTTTACAGTAGACAAACGATTAAACAAATATTATAATTATAGATATTTTTCCTTAAATATTACAAATTAAAACACTACCTCTATTCACTACGCTAAAATTCACTTCTCAGTGAGAATAACACTTATGGGTACATAGTAATTTAGCCATTAAATGTTTAAGTTTGCTTATTTCCCAACATTTGTTTTTCTTATACAAATGTTTCCTTAACTTTTCATACACTAATCTTTTTTTTAATAACCATGAGTAAATATTAGTAGTGATTAATAACATCTTCCGCACGAAACTATTGATAGAAAGCGATAAGAAAGCTTCGCTGTTTAACTAGGTTGAAAAAGAAAACGTCAATTTGTTAGCGCGTCAGAAATATTTCTGGCAAGTTAATTTTCTGGCGTGTCTTTCTTGAGGTTGCTGAAGGATTTCGTTTTTCTTCGCACATAACGCGCACTTTTAGTCGTTTCGCGTTATCAGCGTTTCTTAGCAACCTATTGCCTTCAGCAAATATGTGCCAGGTAAATTAGGATAGAGCGATCCAAAGAACTTTTGGCAAAAAAAAATATGTAAGGAATATGTTTCTGAAAAGCCTTTGCTTGCATCTTCAACCCATGAAAATCCACAGCCCAGAGCTAAGAAGACGATAAGGTTTTTATTGTTAGTGCTGTTTTTTTTTATATAGATGTATGCCATTAAATGTAGGAAGAATCTTACAAATTTAATTAATATTTATTTTAAAAATCTATTAATGAAATATTGTTTATTTAAAAATAAATGATGTTTTCAAAATTTAGCATCAACAAACCATTAAAATTGATAACAGAACTAATGATGTATTTATTTGTTAATGATAAGAAAAATCAGCTTTGAAATAAAAATCTTATGGTAGAAAGTTTGTTATTAAATTACTAAACAACTAATTAACAGAACTGTTAATTAGTTGTTAAATTTTCAGTTAAATTTGTTGTTATTATTTACAAAACTTTTAATATTAAAGCTTCTTTAAGAATCTTGAGATAAAATTCGAGAGTTATTTAACAGTATATTATAAAATGGGGCTTTATGGTCGTATGACTAGGGCTGTGAAGCTCGGTGGCACATGTTTCGGGTTCCTGTCCTGACGGTGCCATGGATGTTTGTAGTGATTCGGAATCCCTTTAAGAAGTAAGTCCCGGTCTTATATGACTCTAAGAGCGTCACGGAGCCAATTCAGATTTCTATCTATGGGTGCTTCCATTGCAACCGAAGCTGCCCCCTTTCCCTTCAACCATGAATCCATCCGGGTTCGTGGGCTTGGTCTAGATGCCTACCAATCGGGACAAGAAACAGCAACAAAGTCTTCTCATCTTACAATCACAACTAATACAATCCTTCAGAGGAATTTGAAATCGGATCGGCGCATATAGTTAAATGAGCACTGTATTTTGCACTAGACAACCAATTAAACAAATGTTTTTCTTATTATGTCGAGTACTGGGTCGTATCGACTACTTCCTTGTGAGCAGCCTAATGTGGGCTGCACCAATGAACGCTGTTACTCACATAGCACTACCCAAGGGGCATGTGTAGCTTGAAGATATGCTACGGACTGAAATAACACTACAACGCTCTACAGTCAAATGAGATTGGGGCCTAAGGGGCATCATCGGAACTCGAACCCGAAACCTGTTAGCACCTAGCACCAGAACACTAATCACTCGGCCACTAGATTCCTTTAAACAAATATTATAGTTATGAATATTTTTCCTTAAATATTACAATTTAAAACTCGAACTCTATCCACTAGGATTAAAAATCATTTTTCAGTGAGAAAGACACTGTACTTATGCATAATAATTTAGCCATTTAAAGTTTAAGTGTACTTATTTCCCAACCCATGTTTTCTTAATTTTTCATACACGAATCTTTTTAATAACCATGAGTAAATATTAGTAATGATTAGTAGCATCTTCCGCACAAAAATATTGATAGAAAGCGCCGTTGTTTAACTAGGTGAAAAAGCCATTGTTAACAGCGTCAGAAATTAATTAAGTTAATTTTCTGGCATGTCTTTCTCTGAGGTTGCTGAAGGATTTCGTTTTTCTTCGCACATAAGGCGCATTTTTAGTCGTTTTGCGTTATCAGCGTTTCTTAGCAACCTATTGCCTTTCAGCAAATATGTGCCAGGTAAATTAGGATAGAGCGATCGAAAGAACTTTTGGCAAAAACAATGTAAGGAATATGTTTCTGAGAAAGGGGCCTGAATGGCCGAGTGGCTAGCGCTCTGTACCACAGGTTTCGGGTTCGAGTCCCGGCGGTGCCATGGATGTTCGTAGTGGTTCGGAATCCACTTTAAACCGTAGGTCCCGGTCGAATAGGATCGTAGAGCGTTGCGGGGGCATTGCTACTCCTCGTCCGTGGCTTATCTTCAAGTGACACGTGCCCCCTGGGTAATGCAAAGTGAGTAACGTCTGTGCAGCGCTTGCCTTAAGGCATCCAAGACCAAGTGTCTAAGTCTTTGCCATCTGCATTAGAAGAAAAAAAAATGTTTCTGAAAAGCCTTTACTTGGATCTTCAGCCCATGTAAATCCACTGTCCCGAGCTAAGAAAATGATAAGGTTTTTATTGTTGTTGCTGTTGTTTTTTTTTTATATAGATGTACTTATTTTATTCTTTCAAATGTAGGAAAAATTTTACAAATTTAACTAATATTTTTTTTAAAAAAATCAGTTAATGAAGCATTGTTTATTTATTAATTAAATTAATGAATTATTGCTTATTTATTAATTGAATTAATTAAGAATTTCTTATTTATTTAAAAATTACGTTCTTTTTCAAAAATTAACATCAGTAAAACCATTAAAATGGACAAAATTATGATGTTTGGATTTATTAATGATAAGAAAAATTAGCTTCGAAATAAAATTTATTAAATAAAGTTTTATTTTTAAATTCTCAATTTATAAAACTTTAGTAGTAAAGCTTCTTTAAGGATCCTGAGATAAAATTCGAGAGTTATTTAACAGTATATTATAAATTGGGTCCTGATGGACGAATGGCTAGCTCTCTAACGCTCGGTGCCACAGGTTTCAGGTTCGTATATGGGCGGTGACATGGATGTTTGTAGTGACTCGAAATCCACTTTAACCATGCGGCTTGGGGCCAAATGGCTAGCGCTCTTGTCTTTGGTATCTGAGGCTACAGGTAAGAATCCTGGCAGCGTCATGGATGTTTGTTAGTGGTTTGGAATCCACTTTAAATTGTAGGTCCCGGTCTGTTTAGCCCTCATGTGCACAAAATGATATCAGAGTGACAAACCAAACCAAATAATATATAATTAAACGCGTCTCTACGTTTTGCACTAGACAACAATTAAACAAACATTTTATTCCTTACAGTTTATTTTGATTATTTTTGGCTTCAATATTACAGATTAACCCACTTTATCTATTCACTCCGCTTAAAATTCGCTTCTCATTGAGGACACTGTATACATAATAATTTAGCCATTCATTGTTTAAGTTTGTTCATTTCCCAACATTTGTTTTTCTTGTACAAATATTTTCTTAACTTTTCATACACGAATCTTTTTTTAATAATCATGAGCAAATATTAGTAATGATTAATAACATAGAAAATATTGATAGAAAGCGATAAGAAAGCGCCGTTGTTTAACTATGTGAAAAAGTCATTGTTAACAGCGTCAGAAATATTTCTGGCAAGTTAATTTTCTGGCGTGTCTTTCTCTGAGGTTGCTGAAGGATTTCGTTTTTCTTCGCACATAAGGCGCATTTTTAGTCGTTTTGCGTTATCAGCGTTTCTTAGCAACCTATTGCCTTTCAGCAAATATGTGCCAGGTAAATTAGGATAGAGCGATCGAAAGAACTTTTGGCAAAAAAAAAATGTAAGGAATATGTTTCTGAAAAGACTTTACTTGCATCTTCAACCCATGAAAATCCACTGCCCAGAGCTAAGAAGATGATAAGGTTTTTTATTGTTGTTGTTGTTGTTGTTTTTGTGTGTGTAGATGTATTCCATTAAATGTAGGAAGAATTTTACAAATTTAACTAATATTTATTTTAAAAATCAAGTAAAGCATCATTGTTTATTTAAAAATTAACGATTAAGCATAAGTATAAAGTATTTATCGTAAGCGTTTAACATGCATTTCAATTAAGTTCGAAAGATGTTAAGTTTGAATTGCAAAATTGCTAATGAAGATCAATTACAGTACTATATACAGTTTTAAATTCATAACGTTAAAAAAATATCAAATATCGTTTACAAAATATTAATTTTATCTTCTCAAAAAGGTATATTTCTATTTAAGATATTATGCAAATCCATCGGAATAATCTCACATTAAAAAATATATGCATTCATTTTTTCTTACAAAAATTTTAAACGATACAAATTTGTGTTTTTATGTTTATTATTACATCATTAAGTCATTTACGTTTATCATTACATCTAACAGTTTCATACCAGCAATATTTGATTTACAACTTGCATCACGTGCTTACAATGAGTCTTATGCATTCTTTAACAACGTTATTTCCTTTTCTTTTCAGAATGAAGTCTCCGTTAGACTCTCCAGGTGATTCAAGATGGCCACCGATGGCCAGCGTCGCTTCTGCTGCAACTTCTCCGGGAACTCCCATCGCTGGAGGAGATACGCGACATGCCTCATGTTTGCAATGCTCGTGGCTTTTGTGCAGTTCTACGCGGTCACCGTTAGGGATCCCCATTTCATTCGCACCACTTTTGAATGTAAGAGCTTAATTCGAATATTTTATAATAATATTTATTGTAAACTAAATATTTCAAATTTATTGCCTTAGATCAAATCTGGCCAACCCAAGTGATCTTGCAGGACACTTTGGAAATGCATCATAAGTCCGCAGTCCACATATAAAATTATATATCTCCATATTAGAGTTAGACCCTTTATAGACATTTTTATGGAGTGAAAAATTGAAACATAATGAGTTATTATTTTTGTGTTTACTGTTATTCTTACATGTTAACTTAGATTATATAATAATAATGATAATAAACGCACATTGTAAAGAAATATATAACACTAAAAAGGAAATATGTTGTTCTTTCTTATCCCACTTGGCTGGCCAAGCCCACGAACCTATATGTACTCATGATTTAAGGGAAAGGAAGCAGCTTCTGTTGTGATGGAGCACCCGTAGGTAGAAGTCTGACTTTGGCTCCGTGACGCTCTTACAGTCATAGGAGACAGGGACCTACGGCTTAAAGTGGATTCAGAACCACTACAAACATCCATGGCACCGCCGGGATTCGAACCCGAAACCTGTGGCACCGAGCGCCAGAGCGCTAGACACTCGGCTATTCAGGTCCCAAATTTGTGAATGCCAACGGCGCGCGGTGTTCTCAGGTGGTCACCCACCCAAGTACTGACCGCCCCAATAATGCTTGACTTCGGTGATCTAACGAGAACCGGTATATTCAGCATGGTATGGCCGTTGGCTAAAAAAATATATATAAAATAAATATAAAAAGGAAATATAATATATATATATATATATATATAAAAAAACGGAATAAAACAAATTAAATCATTAAAAAATATTTATTTTAGTAGTGTGATGTTGGTTTCTCCACTCTTTCACTTAGCTTTTGCGAATCGAATCGCGTGCATCATGAGCTCGCAGAATATAATTTAATTATTTTGCGAACTCATAAATTAAACAGGCAATACCAGTCATACTACATTCGCAAGAATATTATTTTAAAATCTAAAGTTAATTTTTTCTCATAATTTCGACAGTTAATTTTTGAATATAGGGATGCACACATAATGTATTTTTTTAATACATTGGTTGTCACTACTTTGACCATTATAAAATAAATATATTTTGTAAAAATGTGATAAATCTCACGGATCGGAAAAGTGTTCAAGGTGGGCCGCGGGTTGGCCACCCCTGCTTTAAAACTATATAGAACTATACAGAAATACCAATACTACTGCTGTACAGAAATACCAACTTTAATTGATAATGAATACTTATTAGTAAGAGGTATTGACAAATTAAGAGTTCTTTGTTGATTCCGTGGATGGTTGAAAATGACTTTTCTTAGTCGGTGGGGCAACTTGTCTGGTAAATTACGATAAACAAACGAGACAGTAGCCTTTTTAATAGATGTCTCGATTCTTCTTACAGGCCACTCGAGACAAATAAGTAAGTCTAGGATTCCCTTAAATATCCCCGGTAATTTATTATTAGTAGTAGCACGTGCTCTGTTACTACTAATGATAAATCAATATGTGCACTTCCAATTCGACAGGATTAGATACCGGTTGATTTGCCGATTTGGCTGAATGGGTATTTTTCTCGTGTAATTTAAAAATATGCAAGCTTCCTTTTAGAAGACATCCTGGACGGCTGGGAATCCTTTTGCTTCTGCTGCAACTTCTCCGGGAATTCCCATCGCTGGAGGAGATACGCGACATGTTTGCAATGCTCGTAGTTTTTGTACAGTTCTACGCAGTCACCGTTAGGTATCCCCATTTCATTTGCACTACTTTTAAATGTAAGGTTTGGTTTGTCGCTCTACAGTCATTTTGTGCACACGAGGGCTAAATACACCGGGATCTACAGCCTAACGTGGATTCCGAACCACTCACAAACACCGCTAGGATTCGAACCTAAAACCTGGGATACCAAAGGCCAGAGCGCTTGCCACTTGGCCACCAGGCCACTATTTTTTAATGTAAGAGCTTATTTTAAATATTTTATAATAATATTGTAAACTAACTAAGTATTTCAAATTTATTGCCTTAGACTATACAGAAATACCAACTTTAATTGAAATTGAATACTTTTTTAGTAAATGGATTGACAAATTAAGAGCTCTTTCTTGTTTGTATGGGTGGTTGAAAAGGTCTCTTCTTAGTCGGTGGGGCAACTTGTCTGGTTAGTTCCGATAAACGAACGAGACAGTAGCCTTTTCAATAGATGTCTCGAATTTCTTCTTAGCCACTCGAGACAAATCAGTAAATCTAGTATTCCATTAAATATCCCCGGCCTGCACGTGCTCTGCTACTACTAATAATAAATCAATATGTGCACTTATAATCCGACAGGAATAGATAACTATTGATTTGCCGAGTTGGATGAATGGGTGTAATTTAAAAATCTCTTGTAAATTGAAAATAATAATGTAATTTAAAAATATGTAGGGGGGGCCTGAATGACCGAGTGTCTAGCTCTCTGGCTCTGAGTGCCACAGGTTTCGAATTCGAGTCCTAGCGGCGGTGCCATGGATGTTTTTAGTGGTTCGGAATCCACTTTAAACCGTAGGTCTCATGTGTATGTAGAGCTTCACGATGGCAAGTCAGACTTTTACCTATGGGTGCTCCATCTTTACAGAAGCTGCCACCTTTCCCTCCAACCATGAGACTACACGGGTTCGTGGGCTTGGTCTAGATGTCTACCAAGTAGGATAAGTTACAATAGCAACTAAAATATGCAGGTTTTCCTTAAGAAGACTTTCTGGAAGACTGGGAATCCCTTTCCATCTTAACGATTTAATCTACTAGCGGTGCACACTGAATAATGCGCAATGCGTTGCAAAATGTTCTATATTATGGAATAATAATATCCAATCAAATGCCCTTCATTCTAAATATATGTTGTTGTTGTTGTTGCTTATCCCCTTGAATTAGAATCCTAAACCAAGTCCAGTAGATCATGCTGCATCAATAGATCGTAAACTGTCCTCCCCTTATTCAACAGTTGCCTCACAGAGGCACCAATATAATCTATGAGATGAGAGGGAGATGCGATGGTCGAACAATGACAAAGGGCATATGTCTTCTCGTCTCCATTGAAGATCAAACTCTTAATGTGGCCAGTCCTTAGTCTAGCTAAAGTCGTTTGAGCAGGTCTAGGACAGGAGAACTGCATGGACATACCAGGATATTTAGCGGCGTACCATGCATGAATTGGTGGCGACCTCCAAGAGGTATTCACTCTGGCTAATGTCATGGAATGAACCTCTGAAGCTAACAGATTGGAAGAAGAAGCTTTGGGAAGTTCGCAACCTTCCCTAGCGAACAGATCAGCAATTTCATTTCCGTAGATGCCCACATGGGAGGGAATCCACTGCAAGCACACCGATCCGATCTGGTCCAAAACTCTAAATATATACAAATTAATAAGAAACATAATTAATGAAGCAAAATTTCTAAGCGACGTTTTTCCAAAGTATTGATTTTCTGTCCATATTCAAGAGCTGCCAATCCACAATGGCTGGTTTAATCTTAACAAATTCTGACGTTCTTCTGAAGTCTTTTAAGGAATAATGTACTTAAATGCCCTTGTTGAAACCAACTTTGCCTTATAAGGCAAGGTTTGTTTCGTTACTTTCAACGTCAACCAAATTGACATTGCCATTCAAATAATAAGTTTATCACTGCGTGCACACCCAACATTTATCTACTTCAATCAATCCAAGCTCAATTGCAAGCTCAATCATTCTATCACTTATTTTGCAGTAACCAAATGAGGAGAACATGGTTTGTGGATATTTAACTTTTCTCCCACACATACAAGTTAGCTGAAAGTTATGCACATCATAAATTTATTGTATAAGTGGCAAGGCCAGTTTACTTTCAGTTGAAGGAAATGAAATAAATCCTTGTGATAGGAGCTTTAGGGAGATTTCAGAAAGTGCATTATTTCACGAAAATATAAAATATGGCCTTAGAGAATTATTTTTAGAGTTAAAGAAGTATTCGATAACTGAATGGCTATTTTTTAATCATGAGCCAGTAAAAAACGCTTCTATGCTGATTATGGTGCATAGAAATTATATATCGTTTGTAATAAGAAATAGAAATGGAATGTATGAAAAGTGAAATTGTTTTGTGAAACGTAATAATGCTTTAAAGTACTTCAGATTTGAATTCTGGAAATAATTTATATGGAAATGGAAAATTATTTCAGTTCAAAAAACACTGAATGTAATTGAAAAATTTATTCTTACTTTTTATTTTAAAGCTTGAATGGGAAAAATAAAATTAATGTTTTGTTGAAAAGAAAAGAAAATATGAAAAATAGATTGTAATTTTATGAATGTAGGGGAGTTTTTTTAACTTTTTTTAAAACTTTTTCTTAAAAAAAAAAAAAAATAATTTCATTAAATAAACTACTTGATTTACTAATGAAATGTTTGTAATGTATTTGAAAAATGTAACATTGTTTTATTAATAAATACTTATAAATATTAAATGCAAAACATATATTAATATGATTTTAGATTACATAATTTACATAGATTAACGAATATAAATTAATAAACATTAATAAAATATTTTTGAGGAAAAATATTATATTAACAATTCATATTATGAATTATAAAAATTCTAGTCTTCATTTTTTTTTTTCTTGTTTTGATCTCTTAAACAGACTGCTTTTATTCAAAACAGACAAATGGTGATTTTTAACTATAATAACATTTATATGACGAATGCCAACGGCCGTACCATGCTGAATATACCGGTTCTCGTTCGATCACCGAAGTCAAGCATCATTGGGCGCGGTCAGTACTTGGGTGGGTGACCACCTGGGAACACCGCGTGCCGTTGGCAAATTTGGGACCTGAATGGCCGAGTGTCTAGCGCTCTGGCACTCGGTGCCACAGGTTTCGGGTTCGAATCCCGGCAGTGCCATGGATGTTTGTAGTGGTTCGGAATCCACTTTAAGCTGTAGGTCCCGGTCTCCTATGACTGTAAGAGCGTCACGGAGCAAAAGTCAGGCTTCTACCTACGGGTGCTCCATCACAACAGAAGCTGCTTCCTTCCCCTTCAATCATGAGTCCATATGGGCTCGTGGGCTTGGCCAGCCAAGTGGGATAAGAAACAACAACAAACAACAACATATGACGAATAATACATAAATGTACCCTGTCCAGTTACATTAATGTGACCACCACCATGACGTCAACGTGAAATAACCAATATCAAAAGGCAGGTGACAGCACATTGCAGTGAAGTGTATATAAAGAATTTTACTTAATACCACTTAATACCACTCTCCACTTAAAGCCAGAATATATACAAGAGTGTATATTCTGGCTTTTGACAGGTGGTCACATTAATGGGGCTGGACTGTGTATTTGTATTGTTGTGGGTTGTGCAGCTGGATTGTAACTGGATGTGGTTGGGTTGAGACTTGAACTCGCAGGTTTGAAACAACTTTATTTATACACGCACAAACAGCACGCACGTACAGTTAACGACAGACAATATTTGACACTCCCTCCTTCCTTGAGAAATACAACAAATGTTTAGAACTTTGAAAAAATTAACAATAAACGAAGTAAGCAAATCGGTTTGAACATAAAAAATACTGCTTTACTATTTTTTTTACCTTATTATATTACCTTATTTTATATTATTTTACATTTTTTTTTTTCAATCTCACGAAAAAAGTGTTTATTTCAAAATTAGTAATAATTATAATTAGTGGTACTTTTTATAATCTACAAAGTTCTACGAAAAGTATATTTTATATAATTTAGACTCATGTACCTAAAATAGAATTAAAGGAATAATCAAATCCATGCATTTATTTGTTTAATAATTCTAGTTAATAGCTCATATTGAGAATTTAGAATGAAATGAAATTTTACTATGAGAATAGAATTTTAATTTTTAAATAATTTCCAATAAACTTTTTTTCAAATTATTGAGTGATTTTTTTACATTAATTTTAAATAATTTTTTAACATTCATTATTAATAAGATAACAATATTTTATATGATATATTAATATTAATTTGTTTCATTATTAATTTGATATTTTTAAAATCCATTATTAATATGATATACAAAATAAGATAAAAAACACTTTATCTAATTTTTTATATCATGAATTCAAAATCTGAATAACTGTTATATATTATTTTTAACTGTTTATAATTAATACTTAATAACTAAGATAAATTTTAAGTTGATAATATTATTTTATGACCAGATCTAAAATCATAAACACTCGATTCTAAATAAAAGCAATTCCTATATTTTTTTGCAGATACGTTAGAACAATTAATAATGTTTATAATAGAAATAAAATAATTCACATTTCAAAGGATTTGAAGTTGCCCCTGAAAATGCACTTGTAAGATTAATATTTTTCAAAAAGTATTAGATTTTTAACGTATATTTGATGCACGTGTGTGTTTGTGAAATTTGGTAACATGCTTCTCTGTCATTGGACAACGTGATTATTTTTGAGATGTGATGTTCGAAATTCGAGCGAGTTATTTTTAGAAAGACCTCGAGGAAGAGATTATTTTCCCTTTTTTTTCTTTTCTTAAAGCAATATGATCTCCATCTTTTCCTGTTATATACCACTTTATGTCCTGTATGATGTAGAGGTAGATTGCAATAATTCATTCATCATGTGGGCTTCGCTAGTAATTTATTGTATATTTATTGCTATTATATACTTAGATCCTAGTATGGTTACTATTACATACCTTATATCAGTTACTATTATCATCATCATCAATAACATGACAGCCCAGGTTGGGCCATGCATTCCTCTGGATGACAATGGCCCTCTAATTCTACAAAATCATTTTCAACTGCGTCTATCCATCGCAACTTGGGTCATCCTCTTCCTCTTTGTCCTTGCGGCTCTGCCAAAACGAGCCTTTTTACAGGATTTAAACCATTTATTTTAAATACATAAACAGCCCAGTTTACTGTTATCATCATCATTAATAACATGACAGCCCAAGTCGGGCCAAGGCTTTCCTTTGAAGAGATTTCCATGCATTTCTCTGGATCGCAAAGGCCCTCCAATTCTTAACCTTTAGTGCAGCAAACTATTTTTCAACTGCGTCAATCCATTTGCAACTTGGATCGTCCTCTACCTTTTTGTCCCTGTTGCTTTACCAAAACCAGACTTTTTTACAGGGTTTAAATCATTCAATCTAAATACATGAGCAAGCCCGGTTTAATCTATTGATCATAATAAATATGATAATATCTGGGTCTTTATAGCATTTATAAATTTTGCTTTGTGCCGTCTTCTCCAACAATCACTTTCCCTAACACCTCCAAGAATAACCCTTAAATTCTTCTGCTCAAATATACCCAAGGTTACTATTATAGGCTTATTATATATTGGTATGTTTTAGGATGTTTTAATATGTTGTAATGATTTAATATGTTAATATGATGTTTTAAATTACAATAATGCATTAGTCTTCCATTGTTACTCGTTGTACTCTAAAACAATATAATCTCAATCTTTCCTATTATGCTTATATAATTCCTTGTATGTTGTAGAATGCCCAATATATTATGGAGGCTACAATGATGCTTGTTGTCAACCTATTGAATAATGTTTGTTTTTTCATAGTACTCAAAAAAAGTTATAAGAATTGTAGAATAAGAATGAAATTAATAATAAAAAAACTAAAAAATTAATATCATGAAACTACCATGTTATCGTATGTTCATGTATCCATTTCGCTTACAATTGTCGATAATTTGATAACGAACAATTAATAATGGACCTACTCTAATCAATACCTAATATTTAATCAATGAACCTACTCTAATCAATACCTAATATTTAATCAATGAACCTACTATAATCAATACCTAATATTTAATCAATGTAAACCTACTATATTTAAAACCTATTATTTGTTTTATGTACAACCAGTACAGAACACATGGAGATGAAATATTTTTCAATAATAAAATTATATTATTTATTTATTTTCATTTCAACAAAAGGTTTATTTGTAGATTTCAAATTTAGTTTCCAAATTCAAAAGTTAATTTCTTATATCTGTATAAAAGTAATTTATGTATTTGGATTAGTGAAATATGTATAAAAGATATACAAACAAATATATAATATGTGCCTGCGTATTAAAACATAAATAAATATACATGAATTATGTATTTTACTAATAATAATCATTATGGATATATTTCGAACTTATATTAGCCCATTACATTTCACTTCAGATTGTTGGAATAAACTTTCAGAAAACGTGGACGTCCCTGATATTCCCTTTCGGTTCAACAACAACGTATCTCCGGTAAAATGACCCTCCTTATGTCTGAGTTGATCTCGATGCTGCATTAATTGTGCTCAAATAAATGTCCAGGACAGTGTTCGAAACGGTTGACTACCATCTCCATGGCTACCGAAGCCTACTAGTTCCGAATGGCTCGTTGTCGTGATACGATACATTAGTAATGAGAGGAAAGGGGGGAAATATCATCGTTGGAAATGAAATTATTTTCTTTGCTTTTGTACGAATTCATGTGATTAACCCAGTACTACTAGGACAGAGACACAGTAGCGCACGAAAACAAGGGAGAAAGATACTACAAAGATTGTGTCCCCATAATGTCATTGTTTTTAACTTGTATAATGTGAATTGCACCATTATGTTGTTATTGAAAAGAAAGGGTATAAAAAGGATAAATAGGTTTTTGAAGTTATTTGTTCAATTTGGGTACAATATATATGTATTTGGAAATTCTTCAGATATAAACTTATTTTGTTATCCAGATCTATAAGTTATAAGTTATATTCTTTGTTTTCCATTTTTAACGTTGTTAATTTGATTGTATAATTTAGTGTTCTGCTAAATTATTCATAATGTTCAAAAATATGTTAATTATGCTATTACTTTAAATAAAGAAAAGATATGAATATATAATTCTTCTAATATCATTAAAACTTATAATACATAATGTAAATTATATTATTATTATTATTAATGATATTATTATTATAATCTAAATTATAGATAACGTTAAAAATATTTTAATTATGCTACTACTTTAAATAAAGAAAGGATAGGAACATATAATTCTTTTAATATTATTAAAAAATGTAATACGTAATGTAAATTATATTATTATTAATTATATTCTTATTGTAATCTAAATTATACATAATGTTATTTTTAACATGTTACTTATGCTATTACTTTAAATAAAGAAATATGAATAATAATATTAAAATAATATTATTAAAAATTATAACATATAATGTAAATATGTAAATATTATAAAAAATTATAATAATATTATTAAAAATTAATAATATTATATAAAATATAATATAATAAATAATGGGGTTTTTTTTTTTTTTTTCAGAAAAACTAATTTGTATCAAATTAAAAAATTAATGTCGATAAATAAACTACTTAATATACTAATAAATTACTGAAATGTTTAAAACTGCTTTATTTATAAACAATACATATTAAATGCATTACATGCTTTAATATAATATGGATTTAGGTTAGGTACTTTGTATAGATTAATAAATATAAATATTAATAAAGTAGTTTAGTTAAATTTTTTTTTCATTGTGGCGAGGGAGTGTCACTAGGTGGAATGGGTGAAACACGCCGGAAGCCTAGCTCCTGATGGGGCTAGGCTTCCGGCGGCCCAGCTAAAGCAAGCAGGCTGGAGAAAAGTCAGACTTCTACCTCGGGTCCGCCAGGTCTTTTTGGTCCACAGAAGCTGCGATACTTTCCTCTTTATCATGAGTCCAGTTTCTAGTTGCTTCTTCGGCGACTTCCAATCCGATATGCTTTGTATTTATAGTGAGGTGTTCTCCGAGTTTAGAAAGACAATTAAAGGTCTCTAAAATGTCCCTCCGGCACATAACTGGTACTCTAAAGATCTTCCTGGTGTTGTCCTACTTTTTGAGGACCATAGAAGCCAACAAACTTGCTTATCACGTTTTTCCATTGGGCATTGAAGGAGTCTCACCTATGAACAACGACAGAAATTTTTGGGACCTGCACCAGGTTAGGACTTGGTAATTGAATTTGAACATCGAAACATTGGAAGAGGTTTTTTCTGAACCTTTTCTATCCTTAGATTTTTTAGAGATTTATGGACTCATGGATTTGGTCTTAAAAGTATATGTCCTAAATATAAGAAAGTCTATATTTAAAGAAATATAAAAAGGTCTATCCTAAATATAAGAAGGTTAACCTATCCTATTCCTAAGATCCTATCCTAAATATAAAAAGGTCTATCTATACCCTATCATATAAGAAGGTCCAATCCTCTTTTGATAGCTAGACCATATCGAGTATCAGAAACAACAAAACCAACAAAGTAGTTTTTTCAAAAAAATTATTATGTTAGCAATTTATATATAAAATATATTTTTTATTTCTCATGAAATAAATATATTTCTTCATAAATCTTAATAAATTCTAACGAAATTATTTTAATTTAAATGAGTTAACAGATCTTTGAATCTTTTTCACTCTCAGTTTCAATATTATTTCAAATCAAATTAAGTTAATTCGATGACCATGTGTTTTCTATAGCGCAATGATTCGAAAATTTTATATCCTCGTGGACTTTTTAACAAAAGAAAATTCTGTTATGTTCCAACCTAAAACGTTTTTTACATTAAATAACATAATTTTTATGTAGTTTATTTTATGTATCACAATAATTTTTAAAGAATTTTTTTTAATTTAATTGAAATAGCAGATCTTCGAATCGTTTCCTGCTCAATTTCTTGAAAATACACAACAGTATTCAGAATATAAATCAGCACAAAAAAAATCATTATTAGTTATGATTAATCATTACTTGAATTGAAATAACTAATTGATAGATATTTAAAACTGGATGTCATCCATAAAATAAAAGGCTTGTATTCAAGAATTTTTTATGCATATTTTATTTTCAGATATTATTCTTTTTCTGATACTAAAATGTTTTATTGATGTACGGTCATAAAGTTCTCTCTGGGTTATTAAGAAATATTTTTTATTGAATAGCAGTAAAATAAAAAAAACAAAGAAATACGTAATAGGGTAGGAAATACATTGCACTCATTTTGCTTTTAGGAACAATTTTAACCCACAATTTAAGAACCACTGTTGTAGAACGTTACCATTAAAATTTTGTTATCAAGAATTGCTTTGCAAACTAGAGGATTTAAATGCAATATAATGCCATTCTTTAATTCAAAATTGATGTGTTTTATTTCATTTTTAAGCAATTACAATTTAATGATTTTTATACAAGCAATTACAATTTAATGATTTTTATACAAGCAATTACAAACTTATTGGGAACTTGTTCTCTGTTTTTATTATTATATCTTTATGATAATTGAATGAAGGAAATATTCTCCATTAAAAAGATTCGTAAACTTAATTGTTTGACCTTGATGAATTGAAAAACAACTTTTGTGCCTGCTTTTTGATATTGTAAATATAGCCTTCCGTGAGGAAACGGAAGTAATGTGTTAAATTTCCTTTCTGCCGTGATAGTTTATCTTTTGTATTGTATATCATCAGGGTGGCCAATACAAATCGATGAATACACCCTATACATCGCTCGTAGATAGCCTGTTTTCAATCAAATTAGATGTTTTTCTCTTTTTCTATAAAGAACAGCTTAAAATCTCATTAGCGTTTTGGTTCTGCATTGATTTCTTAATTACTAACATCGTTTTTCGCTTTTTATTGTTTGCTTTTGCATTATATCAATAAAAAGGAAATAATAGTTGAAATTAAGCATTTACAGATAACTCAAATAAATAAAATAGCCTTCATATACTGACTTTTTTTGCATATTTTTTTTTCTTTTTGATAAATTAATAAGCATTTATCAAAATGATAAGCAAAAAAAAAAACGATATTTAATGTTTTTTCTTTGACTGTAACTTTGACGTCACCGAGCCAATTTCGTTGATCTTTAATCTCTTCTTTGACTGTAACTTTGACGTCACCGAGCCAATTTCGTTGATCTTTAATCTCTAGTGAAATAATTTTTTTTTTTTTTTTTTTTTTTTTTTTTTTTTTTTTGTAACAGCATAATTTGTAACAATGCTCTTACAGATTATTATTTGTATAATTATTATACTTTATAATTTGTATAATTTAATGTTTTTTGTAAGAGCTACTGATTGGACTTAATTCCTAAAGAACAGTTAGTAATTTTTTTCCTTAAAATCTATTCTATATTTATTAAAAGTTATGATTTATGTATAAATAAAGGGAACACAGAATAAAAAATATACAATAAGACTTTGATTTTTGATAAGTTTCTCAATATTGTACTAACCATTCTTAATAACTTCGTCCTATTCAATATTTCTCAATAAACTACTGTTTCGTGTTTTTTAAAAAAATTATTACGAATATTGTAATGGTAACAAATAAATATTGTTTTTATATAAATTATTAAAAAATTATTTACAAATATTTAATTATTAATTATTAATTAATTAAATATTTGTAAAGAAATGGATGATTATTTATAATAATAAGTTTGATTGTATCCTCCTTTTATGTAATTTTATAATTGTTATTTATTATAATATCTCTATTTATATTAATTCATTAATTATCCTTTAATTTTATAATTATATAATTTCATATTTTTAATAATCGGTTTTTTAATACTACTTTGTTTTGCAAGTTTAACATTTCAATGCATACAATCATAAAATTAGAATTTTTATGGGAAAACTGAATTGGTTGAAATTTAAGTGATTGGAAAGTTTTATTAGCATTTAAGGAAACCATAAAATAGAAATACTTTCCACTAATGAATGCAATTCACAATATTAAACTTAAAATACTTTTCTCAAATAAAAATTAAGTATTTATTAATATTTTTATTGTTAAATATAAATCTTTATATTGAATGTTTCTTTTTTTTAAATGATACAAAGAAAAACATTATGTAATATGATATAAAATATTTTGTGCCCACGGAAATATTTTGTTTTCATTTTCTTACCAAATATTTTTCAAAAAAATTCTCGTTTATTATTTTTTTCAAAAAAATAATAAATATTATTTACCAATTAATAATAAAGTAATATTTAACCAATGAATAATAAAATAATATTTATTAATAAATATTTTTTTTATTATTTATTATTTTAATCAAAAATGTTTTATTGTTTTAAACTAACATTTATAAATGAATAATAAAATAATTTTTATTAATAAATAATTTATTTTTATTTATTATTTTAAAATTTAAAATATTTTTTTATTTTAAAATATTTACCAATAATAAAATAATATTTACCATTGAATGTAATTCACAATAATAAACAAAAAATACTTTCTTCAAATGAAAATTAATGTTTTTTATTGTTAAATATAAAACTTTATGGAACATTATATTTAATTTTTATTTTTTAAAATAACACATTATAACAAAGTAAAACATTATGGTAATACGAAACAAATTGTGCCTAAGGAAATACTTATTTTCTTGCCAAATATCTTTAAAAAAAAAAAACTGATACTGATATTTCAACAAAAATATTCACTTTTTAGCAAAATACTTTCCATAACTGGAGAAAAATGATTTGTTTTTTTTATTCCGAATCATTTTTTAATTAAAACTCAATTCAAACTGTAAAAAAAAAAAGATTCTTCTACAATAATAACAGATCTTCCCATCCGTGAAAAACCCTTAAATCTTTTCAATATCCTTCCATTTTTTTTCCTCCTATGCACACAATTGATTTTCTTGCAGTACGTGATATGAAATTCGAATATTTTCTGATGAGTAACGAAACGCTAGATCAATATCATACATATCAATCCATTGGGAAACATAACCATTTAATATTAATAAAAATGTCTGGATTTAGTCTGAGACTGAAGGCAAAAAGCAAATGTAATCTTGTAGAATAATGTTAAAAGGGGTGTTTTTCTAAAAAGATTTTTTTAAATCTGTATATTTAATCAAAGCAGTCGTACTTTTGAAACGCTAGTGGCAAGTTTTCTTTTACTTGAAATATGGATGTACCGAATGAATTTTTAAAAATCACATAACTTTGAAAGAGACATGCATTTTAGTTAGGAATATTTTGAGTTTGATGGAAATATATTTTAAAATTAATATCTCAAAGTAGCTGTAACAGAAATTAAATATTTATTTTTGTCTAGAAAATTAGGAAATTAAAAATGTATTGTGGTATCAGTGCATACTAAGTTTATAGAAACTTTTTCTGAAATCATTTAAGTTTTAATAGGAGATTAATTTTGAACTTATTGATTGAATTTGATTCGTAAATTTAAATAAATTCGTTGAAACTTAACTACTTAAAATACCTGTTTCTATCGCTCTGGATCTAAAATCAAATTTCTGATTAGAAATTGTTTTTTAAAATTTTAATTGTAATTATAATTTTCTATTCATTACATTAAATCATTATAATTTATCTATTGGGAAAATTGCGTTACTTTAAATCAGGAAATGGCATATTAATTTACAAAGAAAAAATCCTTTTATGCTCAAATTTTATATACAAATGCACAAATATTATATATTTTTATATTATTTATATTAAAAAATTTTATACATAATAACACATATAACATAGATTATTTATATATGTAAATATATATACATATTATATTAATAATAATATATATATATATTATATTATATTTTATTATTTATATATATTTATATTATAAATGTTATATTACTTATTTTTATGTACAATTTTTAAATACAAATTTTTCAAACTATTTTACAAGTTCAAGTATATATTTTGAGAAGAATGTACAATTATTTTTAAATTTTTAGCCAACAACTTTAAAAACGTGATAAATTGACTTTCTGTTTTAATGCTAATAAAAATTATTATTTGTATTGTAATAGAAGATATTATAATACAAATTATTGTTTTTTTTTTTTATTTCCAATGGCAGATTATAAACAGTTACAGCAATAAAAAGAACAACGAAAAAAAAACAGATAATACAACAAAACATGCTGAAACAGAGTTCATTAATCAAACAATAATGCCAAGTTGTAAATCTTTTAGCCACTTAAAAGTGTTACCAGGTGCACCACGGGAGGTAGATCTTCTGTGCACCCAATTATTATTATAAAATATCATTTTAGTTATTAAAAAGGTTAATTACGGGAAATATTTGTGAAATATCGTCGGCAATGAACAAATTACTTTCTAGAAATACATATAAAACTTCAAAAGAAATTATTATAATATCCTGTTGATAGCTTTATCAAGAAATACGTATCACAGGATGTTATAAACTGCATTATTTCTTCTCACTAGAAGCCTAGATTCCAAATCAAAGTCATTTCTAAGTAATATTAAGTATTATAAAGTTACGCTGCTATAACTGCTAAAGTTAACTGTTATAAATGTACTTTATAGTTTTACAATACTATTAAGTATTATAAATGTGCTTTATAGTTTTATAATACTATTAAGTATTGTAAATGTACTTTATAGTTTTATAATACTATTAAGTATTAGAAATGTACTTTATAGTTTTATTATACTATTAAGTATTATAAAGTTATGAAGTATTATATATTATCTTAAAACACTTGAAATAATGAATGATTTTGATATCAGCTTATTCTTAATTATAAATCTGTTAATGTTTTTGATATTTAAAATGATATTTTGTGGAAACTATCATTAAGTTATTAAAAGATTTATTCATCTTAGTAAACATGAAAGATTTGAATTGATTTGCTTTATTGCTTATTGAATAAATCTATTTTCTACTAACATGACTCTGAATTAGTTACTGCGCAAGTTAAAAAAAGTCGTATATAATAATAAAAAAATAAAAAAAATTACATAATACGCTCGAAACTTATCGTAATTAATGTAAGAGAATGTTTCGTATACAGGTATGGAGGAGTACTAAGAGTATTTATAATTTTAAAATTATAATACAAAACATTCTCTCACATTAATTATGATAAGTTTCGAGCTTATTCTGTTATTATGTATAATTTTTAATTTTTATTATTATAAATGCTTTTTTTAACTTGCGCAGTAAGTAATTCAGAGTCATATTTTAGCAAATCAATTCAAATCTTTCATGTTTACTAAGATGAGAGACTAAATCTTTTAATAGCTTGATGATAGTTTCCACAAAATATCATTTTAAATATCAAAAACATTAACAGATTTATAATTAAGAATAAGCTGCTATCAAAACTATTCATTATTTCAACCATTTTAGTAGAAAGTGTTTTAAGTAATCTTAGAAATGACTTTGACTTGGAATACTGTCATCTAGCGAGAAGAAATAATTTGGTTTATAACATCCTGTGATACATATTTCTTGATAAAACTATCAACAGGATGTTATAAACAATTTCTTTTGGGGTTTTATAAGCATTCTTTTTTGGTATCATTGATTTCTTTTGGATTTTAGGGATTTCCTAGACAGCATGTTCCATACTCTGTTTTTGTAAATTTTGTATAATTATGCAATTTTTGCCGTTCAACCTTTTGATATTTGTATTTGTCTAATACTTTTTGTATTGAATGATTTATGTTCATTAAATTCATACGTATATATATATATATATATATATATATGAACATATTGTTTACCATTGACTGCTGTAATATACATATGAAAAAATGCATATATATCATGCATCAATATATATCAATACAAAATTAAACTAAAAATACTTTGTATAACTTGTATTTGTATAACTTTTATATCAGACTAAAATTTCTTTGTTAAAATTGGGCTTATACTTTTTTTAAAAAATGGCATATTAATGAAGTGAGAGGAAATCAAATGAGTCAATGGAATGAATTTTAAGAGAATATCAAATTTGAAAAAGTAAATAAACATGAAAATTGATTAAACAAGACACATCTTAAACAATCATTACGATTGAAGCTAAATTAATAAAAATTATTTTTTTTTAAATTTGCTAGAGCACTTAAGTTGCGTTTAAAAATTCATGTAAAATATTCGCGGAATGAAAGAAATTTAGATTATCGTTGTTGAAATTTAAAAAGAAATTGTATATGGCACCTCGTGTAAAGACTACGAAGAATCTACTAATAATGATTTCCGGGTGGACTTTTGGAGCCATGCATTTGCGTGTCTTTTGAAAAACACTGTCGCCTATCTGCTCTGCCACAATTGCCATAGTTTCCTCGTATGTGAAAACAGTTATTACAACACACTCCACCAGGGAATTCAAATCGATGCCATCCTACATTGTAGTTGTACTACTCGGCCTTAATATAATAATGTATTGTGAATCTGTAGCGTCTGGTGGATAACGCTACGAAAATTCTACAAGGAAAATTTGAAGCAAAATTTACCACGCATATGCCAGTGATGAGCATCATAAATTTTAAACTATTTCGTTGAGTTTAAATATGAGAATAGAAGGTGTAAACCCACATACCCACCCTTGGTGATTGCATTAAGTTGCAATGTCAGAAAGTGGATTCGGTATAGCAGCCCATGCATTTCATGCGATGCATCCTGTTTAATGCTAAATCTGCTGCATAACTGCAGCTCGAAAAGTGAATGGCATTATCAAAAAACACTGCATTTTAAAACAGTAACATTTTTATATAGTTTTGTTTAATAATTTTTAATGTAGTTTATGCTTCATTTCTCATGTCTGTTGCATTTTCATGAATGTAGTTTCCATTAATCTTATTGTGGCTAAACTGGAGGAATTTTAAATATGTACTGTTGTCAATATTCACAAAAGCAGATTTTCCTTATAGCTTTCTTCTCAAAAATGTGAAATGCAAAAAAAAATAATAAAACATGTTATTAATTTCATATTTTAACCAAAAATGTGAAAGTGGGATGTGCTTAAATATGAAATACAATTATTGGGAACGGTGAAGCACTGAAGCAAACATCAATTTTCAACAAATAGAATTGATTAATCAAATATTTGCCATTTGTTGCTGAAGCTAAAGCATCCTATGAAATAACAGTAACATACATACTAAAGTAATTTGTCCTTCAAGCTTATGGGTTTTTCGTGCTTCCTGGAGATTGTACAGTAGTATGATTTCATCAATTTTATTATTCATTTTGTGCTTTTATTTGGCATCCAATCAATTTTTATTTGTGTTCTTTCCTGATTACTAACTAGTTATTTCCCTTACAGGCTGTTCAAACTGTACTAATTTTCATTTATTTTAAAATGAATGCTTTTTTTCTTTACTTTAAGTAATACTGGAGACATATCTTTCATAATATTTTTTAATTTCTGAAAAATGTGTAATTTTTTCAAAGATTTTGTTTTAAGTTTTCTATAAATCTCAACGAGATTCAGTAGGAGGATACATATTTCAGCTTGCAAAAGAGCATGGATTTCATTCTGCTGGTAGTGTTCATTACAACCCCCGCTTCAAAAAAAAAATATGGAGTTCTGTAAGAATTAGTTGGTAATAATTTTGATTTTCAAGATTAACCCGTGATAGTTCTCCAAACGTTATTAAAGCCTCCAAAGCCACTTCGTTGTGGGCAAGATGCTTGCACGCCGTTTTTCATATATTTACATATTTTAAATGCTCCTCCTTGGAAAAAAAATTATTTCTGTAAATAACACTTTTATTTTATTGAAAAAAATAATCGAGGATTTCATGAAGTTTTAAAACTGAAATCTCTTACAATATTTTAGGAAGATTTGGAAATTTGAGATGTTTTTGTCCAATGGCAATGTTTTTTAACTGGCATTATTTGCCATAATAACAGCATATTTTTAGTTTATTCAACGTTAGCCAAAGAGCATCCCTTTTTTACTACCACAATTGTGAACAAACAACTGCAAACATGGCTTTCGGACGAAGCCTCTCAATTCTCTTCTTCATCCTCTCTTTCCCAACGGAAGAAGTTTCCAGTCTCCGGATTTATCCTACTTATCCCTGATATGGACATTCGACTTATTACTAACATTTTTTAATATTTTTATTTATTTGAAATTTCATTATTGGAAAAACAATAATTTGACTTTATCTTTAGCAATCTGCTGTCCTCCCGGTTACTTTCAACTGTAAGAGATTAATAGAATTTCATATCCTAAATTTAACTCAGATTTTTTTAAGTTATTAATTGAGCTTAAAATATTTATAGTCATTGTGTTGAACTTCAAATAGTAAAATTTGAATTTGAATTCAGTATAGGAATATGAACGAAGTACAAAAGGTACACATGTTCATCTAGAACGGATGTTCTTTGTAGTAAAGTTATTATTCGTCCAAACGAACAAACTCAGTAAGAACAAGGTGCAGAACATGTTCATCTAGAACGGATGCTCTTTTTTGGTAAAGTTATTATCCGTCCGAAGTACATTATCCAACCGAACAAATTCTGCTCAGAGAACTTTTCCAGCTGACTCGTTCATTATTAGAAATGGACTCGAATTTTAATTTATTATTAGGACACAAACAAGATCATCTAGAAAAACTAGCTTATGTCACAATGCGCATCTAGTGTGAATACTGTTCTCGTGGTAAAGTGCTTAGACGATTTTTGTTCGCTCTATTAAGAACTATATGAGTAAGAGTTCTGCTCGGAATCTTTTCAAGTTAGCTAGTTCGTGATTGGCATTGGATTTAAAGAATAAATCAAAAGTTCCTCAACGTAAGGTCAATTAAGCGAACTTGTTCAATGCTTCATAAATATGTCTTTTGAAACAATAGAAAAACAACGAAGTCTTTTGTTTGAGTGTCGGCAATAAAGATGAACAAAACTGTGGGATTTTAATAGTGACGAATTTCCATTGAGAAAAAAAAATCAAAACTGCGATATCTTACTGATCTATTTGATTTTTCTTGGTTTTATTTTTCTGGTGGAAAATACTAACATTTACATCAAAATTAAAATTTAAATGTACAACGTGAGTTCCTTTATTGGTATTTACTTAAATTTTTTCCTTGATTTGTATACTATTTAAATAGCGTATTTAAAGTAATATGCGCAATGATTAAATAATTATCAATTGTTTAAAGTAATTTATCGCGAGGATTTAATTTAATAAACTGTTTAATTGAAAATATGTGCATTAAATCCATTTTAGATTAATTAATATCATCTCTATTTCATTTTTAATGTTGACTGTTTACAAGCGTATATGGAATATTTTACAGACATGTATTTTATTTATTATTAGAGAGTTTTTGCATACCGTACGTTAGTTACCGCAGGACGTCCGTTAGCTTTTTCTCTCTAGCGCGCATGCTCAGTTTCCTATGAGCATGCGCTAGGGAGAAAAAGCTAACGGACGTCCTACGGTAACTAACGTACGGTATGCAAAAACTCTCTATTTTTAAAGATGGTATGTTTAGCGATGATTTTAAGATCTTTTATTTGATTCTACTTTTCATACTTTTTTTTAACTTTTTCTTTTTCGAAAATCATTCTAGATAAATTTTTAAAAACAATTAGCAGATATGAACTAATAATATATTTATCTTTACCGTCTACCTAAAATAAAACATTTTTAGTTTTGGTAATTTTATTAGTAACAAATATCGGTGAAAAGTTTAAATTATCGTTTGGCAAATTGTAAAAAAAAATTATTATGAATAGCTACTTATAAATAAAAAAAACTTACAAAGTAAAATATAAATAAGAATTTATAATAGAACATTTGAAATAATCAAAAAAATATTAAAAAGAACACAATCACATTTTAAGGAATAACATGTAATATAAAAAAAAAAAATTTTAAAGTCAATTCCTACTTTTTTTTCACTATACTGCAGAAAGTCCTTTATAAAAAATTTTCATTCATTTTTTAAGTTTATCTGGCGCCATCTATTGGTAGATACATGCAACTTAAATCTAAAAAAAACTAAAATTAATTAATTAAATTTAATTAATGAATTAATATTTGAAAAAACTGTATTAACATCAAGTGTCATCCACTACAAGTTCAAAAAAATGTATTTGAACTTGAGTGGATGAATAAAAGGTATTTTATTAAAGATTGAAAATTTTAACAAGATATATATAGGGAGAGTGTGAACTAATAGAAGGAATTGAAAAAAAAAACACAAACATATAAATTTAAAGAATAAAAAAAGAACACGATCACATAACTTTAGAATAAAAAAGAACACGATCACATAACTTTAGAATAAAAAAGAACACACAATTTTAAAGAATTAAAAAAGAACAATAAATAAATAAAAGAATAAAAAAACAAACACATAAATTTTAAAAATATATCTTTTTAATTCCAATAAAATCTTCAAAAAAACTATAAAAGAAACGATTGCGCCACCACATGGCATTAGACACAAATTAAGTTTTTTTTTTTGTTTTGTTTTTTGTTTAGTTAGAAAACAAATTATGTCATAATTTTCGAAATTTTCGATTGATTTCCGAATAAAAGAATAAAGAATTCAGTGAAAAAATTACGATGCTAAGTATTATACATTTAAGTTACGTTAAAACAGACACACAATACACATTTCTTCATTTTTATATAGAAAGATTACTGGCAAACAGTAAAATCGTAATTTTCACGCAGATCTTTTGAACCATGACTTTTAAAAATAGAATTAAAATTTAAACTCATACCTTAATAATTTTTATAATTTATTCTATACCAAAGGTGATTTAAATCGTGAAGATGAAATTATTCGAAAATATATATTTACAAAGCATTTACATATTGGAATTAATAACTGCCATCTCTATAATCTTTTTTTTTAATTCAGTGATTGTAAATTGAATAAGATAATAAAGACAAACAAAAGTTATTTTTATAATAATTAAAATTAAATTTATAAATATGTAATAATACACTCATAAATTATTCAATGAAAGAATTCCTTTTAGAAAATAAATAGTTTCGTGTAGTTACGAAATAAATTTAAAAAGACCTGGAAGCTTTTGAAGCCGACATTTACATTGAATAAGCATATGCAAAATATTCCCATATGTAGATTTAGTTAATGCAAAATACTACGTTAATGAAATTTGAATATGTTACTAGAAAAGCTGATCAAATTACTTTTATGGTTATATTTCTCGTGATATTTTGAATTGTTGAACATAAAACTATAAGATAAAGTTTTTTTAATTAACAGGTTATTGGACGTTAGATAAAATAGGTTTGTATTATTGTCAATAATATTTTTGTATTATGGTCAATTGATGTATATTTTATCTAAATATTTTTAAACTATGGGCATACAAATTTACTAATTTGAAATAAAGATATTGCTTTTTAATTTTATTATAAATAAATGGTTGAGTTAAAGTGAATCTGAATATAAATATTTAGTGTTAATCTTGTTATTTATTTATTCCGTATTTCAATATTGTTAATAAATAATTTAAAGTAAATAAAAAAATTTTATCAAATATATTTTATTTTATTTATCTGCTTCCAAGCAACTTACTTAATATTAAAAGTAAGAAAAGATTGAAGAATCAATGCATATACTAGTGCAGTTAGACAAATTATTTTTGTTCTTTGCGTTAACATTTAAAAATTGAGTTTGCTCACAAATTTTAAAGTATTACAATATGAACAATTTTCACAATGAAATAATGAGGGAAAGTTTTGTGATAATGTTTCAGTATAATAAATACTATTTTGTTTTTATTTCGTTTACCAATTTTGTTCTAACGTTAACTTTTGCTGAAAAGTTCAATAATATCATTTACAGATCAGCTCTTTTGTAAATTTTTGTGGATACCATATTGCACATGATAATAAAAATGAGAGTTTTAAACATTTTAAATAATCCACTCAATTTAAGTTCTTTCTTCTAAAAATTTTAAAAATAAAATAGTTCGGAATAAATCAAACTTGTCTCGAAAGATGGCTACAAATGTCCTTCCAATTAACTTTCTATTTTTATCATAATTTTTAACGAATCAGATACAGTTGCGAGTACAAGCATTATGCGGCTAGCTCATTTTACAAAGCAGGCCATAAGCCAGATGCATATCCACTAGTTCCACATTCGTATAATCTGTCATCTTGTAACCACTGCATCAGTGTGTGAAATGGATTTGACCCACTTTTCTGCATAATACAGACAAGTATAAATCTCCTCAAATTTTAAACGCATGTCACTTTGTGAAATTTCAATTGTTATTGCTTTGAAAGAACATGTTTTTGTTCTAATTTTTATCATATTTTTTCAAGAATAACTATATGCGATTACTTTTTTATTTATTTATTTTTTATCTCAAAAAAATATATAAGTTGAATCACATATATTTGTTTTTTGCAGCACTCGCAAACATAAGGCATCGTAAAAACGAGAGTGGACCTCTCCATGTTCTTCTCATTTCCTACGCAAGGACTGGATCCTCATTTGTAGGAGATCTTCTGCAAAGTTTTCCCGACACATTTTACCACTTCGAACCCCTGCACTTCCTCAGCAATCCCGTCCTCAATGACAGCCTACAAGAAGCAAGAATCTTGTTGGACAAAGTCTTCCGATGCAATGTATCCAAGGTAGATTTGCAATCCTTCACCATTGAATCATATAATTTTCATGTGTCACATTTAAACAATAAACTTCGCTAAAAATGTTCTTCATATTTAAACAATAAACTTGACAAATGTTATTCACATTTAAACAACAAACTTGATTAAAAAATGTTCTTCATATTTAAACACTAAACTTGACTAAAAATGTTCTTCACATTTAAACAATATACTTGACAAATTTTCTTCATATTTAAACAATAAACTTTATTATAAATGTCCTTCACATTTAAACAACAAACTTGATTAAAAAATGTTCTTCAAATTTAAACACTAAACTTGACTAAAAATGTTCTTCACATTTAAACAATATACTTGACAAATTTTCTTCATATTTAAACAATAAACTTGATTATAAATGTTCTTCACATTAACAATAAACTTGACTAAAAATGTCCTTCACATTTAAACAATAAACTTGACGAAAAATGTTCTTCACAATCTCTGTCACAATCAACATACTAAAATCATCTAATTATTTTGTAATCCAGAAGTTTAAAAGTTTATTTTTTATATTCAATCAGACTGATCTTTTATTATTAAATATATTATTAAATAATTTCCAATAATTATTAAGGCCCAATTCGTAATCCGATAATTCACGAAACTTACATGCGGAAGAATTCTTGTTGAAATCTTCTGGCGAGGTTGTGTTCAAATCATTGCTTGATGACAACTATGATTATAAACATTTTAAAACATTTTAAACTATTATAAACATTTGTATTGTCGTTCAAATCATCTGATCTGAATTTTTGGTGATTTTGTAATCCAATTGTCAATTAGACTGATTTTTATTAATAATTGACAATAATTAATTACTCAGTTTTACTACTGCACCTTTCACATATTCACTTAAAGAAATTTTTTTTTGTTTTTTAAACCAAAATAATTAAATAATTTCCAATGATTATTAAGGTCCAATTCCTAACCTGATAACGCACAAAACTAACATGCCAAAGGATTCTTGTATAAATCTTCTGGCGATATGAGTTCAAATCATTGCTTTTAAAGGCAAAGATGCTTGATGATTATTATAAGCATTTATATCGTCGTTCAAATCATCTGTCTTTACTCAAACACAACGCACAAAAGTAGAATGTACATTCTCTTTGAATGCAATTTTCTCTTATCATTGGCAGTCAGTGAACTAACTATTCGTGACATACTTATATGAAGAAAGAAAGAAATAGATTTTAAGCCATTCAAAACTTCTGTAACTAAAATTGATTTGGTTTGGTTTGCTTTGTCGCTCTATGGTCATCTTGTGCACACGAGGGCTAAACATCTGTAACTGAGAATAATTTCAATAGGCTCTTAGTTAAATAGTATAATTCTCTTTACAAATAGTTCGTGATTTTCTGAAATTGATAAACTATTATAGATATTGATGTAAGGCTAGATTACAAATGATAGATTGAATATGTTTCGAGAAATAATCACCCAAGAGGAAACAGAAGCTAATTTATTGTTCATCTATAAGCAATTAGAAAGATTGCTTCAGAAAACTATCATCATTAAATTAATAAATAGTAATCTTTTTTCTAAAATTGTAAATCGATTGTAAAATTGTAATAGTTTTCTAAAGTTTTTATTATCAACTTAACAAAAGAATTCTTTGCAAAATAGATTTTTAATGGAATTTTCAATGCTTTTTGATAGTGTAAATAAACAAGTTTTGCACTCAAAGAAAGATTTACAAAAAATTAATGAGAGAATCGTGTTATTTTCAATCTTCTTAAATTTTTATAAAAATTATTTCAATGATACATAGAAACACTCTTCCTGACTACAAATATCAATTACTCAAGTGAACTAGCGCAAACTCAATAAAATTTTATGGATCTTTACTAGGAAAAACGAAGTACCATTGTATTTTTCCGATAGAATTATATTCCAATAATCAGTATTTCTCAATTCATTTGATTTCTCGATATAAATACAATGATACAATTTTCATATGAAAAAGCAAAAATTAATTTTAAAAAAAAAAAACTATCTGGAAACTTAAAATTTTCAAACATTCCTTTCAAAATGAAACTATTTTTTTTTTTAATTTCGGCAATTTATAATATTTATATTTATTAGAAAATGAAATTCTAAATTTGCATCACAGTATGCCAACCAATGTAGAAGCTTATTTGCAGCAATTGCGACCACAAATGTACTTACTGGCTTAAAATCCGCTTCACCTATATTCATAATTTTTCACGCATAATTTGTGCAATGTAGGTAGGAGATTATGGTAATTATAGTCGATAAATAACAATTTAAAGTGATTATTTAGAACCAAATCTTACCTACTACTGTTTATTTATGGACATTCTTTTTAATTATTTTATAATGAAAAAAATAATAAAACTAAAATATTAAATAATTGCTTATAACTTTTAATTTTCAATATTACTATTTCTTTCTACTAATTTTTAATACTACTATTTTTTTCTATTACTTTTTTAAAACTACTATTTTTTTCTATTACTTTTTTAATGCTACTATTTCATTATTAGTTTTTTAATCAATCGTATTGTAATTTATTAATGAGGAATTGAATAGAGATATTTTCTTTATTAATAATTTAAATAGGAAATATTTTGTATATATTTAAATCTCAAAACTAAAATCCATCACATAAAATGTTGAAATCATAATACTACTAGATATTATAAATAAATAATTTTTTTTTATATTTAAGCGCAATTGCTTCTATCTTATGTATTTTAGTTTAATTATCATCAAATTATTTTAATTTTAAAACAACTACCATTATTTTTTTCATCTGTTTTTCTACCAAAAAAAAAGTTTCTCAATTTTATTTTGAGGGATTAATGGTTTTGAGAAAAATGTCTGATATTCATCTGTATCATTTCTATCATATCAATCAGATAAATAGCTAACAGTGGTCTTCTTTTTTCTAGATTGAGGGCTTCTTAATGTGGCAAAAGAAACATAAAGGCTACATGAAATTCAAAAGAAGCCTTAACTACTGGAAAGAATGCTCGAAAAAGAACGCATGTTTCAATGGTTCCTACATAGATAATTACTGCCGAAAACATGGGACAATCGTCGTGAAGACCATTCGCTTAAAACTGACCGACGCAGCAGAATTATTTCTTACTCATCCTCATCTAAATTTAAAAATAATCTACTTGGCCAGAGATCCAAGAGGTTCCATCAACTCACGAACAAAATTTCCAGTATCGCAATGGTGCAAAAGAGATCCTATGTGCATCAATCCAGACCACTTCTGTTCTGCTTTAAGCGACGACTTAAAAGTCGTTTGCTCTTTGTCCAGAGAAAGACCAGAAGACTTTATGGTGATTCGCTATGAAGACTTGTCACTGGATCCATACAGTACCACTAATCGTCTGGTACAGTTCCTAGGGCTGCAATCCATACCACCAGAAACTCAAATGTTCCTCAACACGCATACATCTGTGATTGGTAACGTCAGGGACAAATACAGGACCCAAGGCGTTGATTATCCATATTCCACTTTCCGTAATTCGTCTATAACTGCAACGTCCTGGCGACTACAAATGTCTTTCAAGAGGGTAACACTTTTACAAACTTGGTGTGAAACAGCGTTGAGTGGTTTAGGCTATTACTCGTATTCGACTGTGGCATCTTTACGTTCCAACCTCAACTTCGATACCAATATTGATGATTCTATTCGTGCATTTTGTTCTGCGAAATGAAACGTGTCGTAAATCGTCTTGAATCAAGATTATCATTTAGTGTACTAAGTTATTTATGAATGTCATGCAATATTTTGTACTGTACATGTTTTAATGTTTTGTTATTTATCCCCTTTCACGTGTAGGAAAACCTTTGAATTTTTGTTACAGTGCTTAGATAGTTGAAAATGAAAATATTTTAGATTATATGTTTATTTTTAAATAACACTTTTGAAGCCATTTATAAAATATCAAACATTAATCATTTACTATTTATTGAATAAGAAAATGTGAAATTTTTTTAGCGAATATAGACACTAATATCAAATCAATACCAATTTATTATGAAATAATGCAATACGATAGTTTATAATGAATGACAGTTACTGATACCATACATATTGTTGCATATTGTGAACAAAATCTAAATTTGCAATAAGTTAAGATGCTTTTACTCAATAAATTTAAAATGTATTTTCATTTATTAACAAATGCTTTTACATATTTGTATAAAAATTACATATCGTAAATCATTTTCTGTAATCAATTTTATTAATTACAAATGATATTAATATGATTAATTTTACTTTACTAACAAATACTGTTACATATTGTCTTATTTCCATGTCTTTGGATATAGAATACCTCTTTCAAGAGACTCTTTCAGAGTAAAAAATACGAAATTTCATCATGGAAATTGGAATATATATGTAGCTGCTTATGTCTCCAAGTGTTTTCCAAATTGGAGATATTTTAACATTATAAGTCATGGTATAAAGCTTAGGTAGCATTTTCGAAAAAAATTATTTGCAGAAAATTAAATTAATAAATTATTTTTAATTATCAAGATAAAATGTTTTTCTTACCAAAAATTCTAATCAAGAGTTTTGATTACAACTACAATTACATATTATTTAAAACTGCTATTGCTAAAATTTTGGTGGATTTATTAATGAAATAAAGTAAATCTTATAAATATTTTAAGCAATATGCAGTGGATAGGAAAAGATGCATTTTAAGTAAATTTTCATGTCTGTATCTCAGATTTCAAGATTCAGGACACACGTATAATCTTTCATTAAGCATTTACTTTCAATACGGCAGCCTCATAATGTCTCAATACACTATTTCTCTAGTCAAATGCTGATTTATGCTTATTTTTGTACTGTTTGATTGTGAACGAATATGTATACAATATAAAAAATCCGTGTTGCACACAGAAATGTCAATGTGCAATTATTTTATTTGTTACAAATTTGTTTGGTTTTTATTTCTGTTACCATTTTTTTATGCAAATGTGGATTTTATTCGCATGAAATATTTAATTATTTTATTCAATGTTTTGTTTAAACTCATTAATTATTTGTAATGAAATAAAATGTTGAATTTTGGATTTGAAGGTGTTTTCTGTTTCACAATAAACTTAATAATACATACAACAAGAATATGTAAATTATTTTTTTCAACTTTTAGTAGCACTGATTCTCAAACTGTCTGGCGAATGCCCTGGATGGATTGAAAGAGATACTCTAACCATTTTCTACAGATAATAAAAGTAGCCAGGATCGATAAGACAAAGATAGGAATATTGTTGCACACGCAAATCTAAATTATCATCTATTTCAAAGTTATTACTAAATACTTTAAACACAACTCAAACAATTGTACTACCAAATTAAATAATTAAACTATCAAAATAAACACCTTAATTCACTGAACCGACCAACAAAGCTCACTCTTAATTCTACCCATAATTAGTCAATGCAGCTAACAAAGATAACCAAAATATCTAAAAACCTAGCAATGTGAACAATCAGTATTCCCAATCAGCATTCCAAAAACAACCGACCCAACAAACCGATATCAATCATAATACACGCAATATACTTAAATAATTGGTATTAAATCAAATCAAATTTCCCTCATAAATTAGGAATATTAAACACTTCACCTACCGGATTCGTCCATAGAATACATCCAAGCTTATCCAACGTTCGTGAAAGTTCAACCGATCACGAATTTACTGATACCCACCAATCCATTCCGTGAGATTGGACCATGTTTTCTCCTATAGCTCTTTCACATGAATTTAACACAAATAAAATGATTAGACTTTAATTTCACATTTATTTGTCTGCCATCACTCTCGAAGATAGTTTCGTCCCACTACCTCTCTCTTAACACTCACTCTACTCTAGGATTTCCCGTAGCACCTTACAGAAGACATTGCTTGCACAAACAATACTTGTCAATAACAAACCATCCTATTTCAAGAATCGATTAAAGCATTGAAAGAGAATATAGCAGCATCTCTAATCTCCCTCAGTCAAGTATTTAAAAAACTCTCTCCTTCTCTCAGTACGACTTAAATCACCCCTTTTAAAGATAAAAAATTATCTTGCGAATTCTCGCATCATTTTGACAGTACAGTGGCTGTTTGATAAAACATGACACTCCGTTCCAATGTTTTCTCCCTTCTCATCAATCATCATAACAATCAGTTATGAGCTCCAGTCATTTGGGCTCTTCTTCTTCTTTTTTTTTTTTTTTTTACAATTTCTCTAATTTCATCTTTTTGCATGTTCTATCCCACATTCGACATCTTATAGTGAATGTTCACACTGCCAGAACAAAAATAAAAATCTTTTCACTGCAATTTTTGTCTTCTATTCTAGTTTTTCTATAGAAGATGCATTTCTCAGTTTTGAAGATCCGTTTCACTTACCTGGAAAATTAATTTATAGAATAGATCAACCCGAAAAACCTTCTCTATAGTAAAGCTTTATTTTCCCAAAGACAATTTCACCATTGCCAGGTTGGATGAAATATACCATCAACTCCCTTCTACCTGCATGATTTTAATTCGCATCATCCCATTCTCAGTTCATTCACTTCTAGCAATAGTTCTGAAACTTTGATAAATTGGATTATCAATAACAATCTAGACATTCTCAATACCAAGTGGTCAACTCATATCACTCTGTTTTCTTCATCTATCCATTACCAGTACAGATATATATCCGAATTTAACTTTCGGTTGTTCAATTAGATCCTTTCAACAGTGATCATTTACCTATCCAGTTATCTTTTAAACTCAATAATAATCAAAAACACTTGCAGGCAGATCATTATATAACCTATTTATAAGTAGTAGCAACAGAATCTCGAACATAAATTCAAGTCTTACTCTGATTTACAGTCTTTCTTATCCGTCACATTAAACTGAGAATCTCTCATCAGCCAATATTTCTTTGGTGGAAATTCAATGCAATAGACTATTACAATAAAAAAAGAAACTTTTGCATCATGCCGTAGCTCAACTTTCCATGACTTTCGGACTGCATACAAAAAATTTCTGCTAAACTGCACTGCTTAATTTCTCAACTTAAAAAGAAATATTTGGATTCCATTTGTGCTTCCGCTGGATATAAAGGCAAAATTCATAAAATTACTAGAACTGTTCATAACAGAAATAATCATCTCGTCAACAACAAAATCATTTGTACTAACTCTAATTTGGTGATCACAGATTCTTTTCAACAAGTAAATCTTCTTACATCCTATTTCATTTAAACTTCCAACCAGCATTTTCTCTTTTGATCTTTCCGATAATTTCTCTCACAGTTATAATGAACTCTTTACTTACAGTGAATTACAAGCTGCTATAAGCGGTGCTCCTAATATTTTTCCAGGCAATGGCGATATTCCAGCCAAATTAATCCGATCATTATTTTTATCAACTTCTTCATACTTTTAATAATATGGGCTCACTGACAATATTCCACAAGAGTGGTTCACTGCACAAATCATCCCAATTCTCAAACCAAATAAAGATAGTTCTTCATTATCTCGTACTGCCCGAATCCCTCAACTTCCATTTTATGTAAAAATTTTGAAAGGATTGTACTTATGAGAATTATTAATTTTTCTATTCCTGACAAATTCCATTCCCAGATCGTCCAAACTAAGAAGGCCAAAAACTATTTCATATTACTACACTGTGGGAAAAAAGTAGAAGGACAGTCATTTTTTTGTACAATATGCTTTTATTTTACTGCTTTTGACCTGATTTTTATAGAGAGTTGTTTTGTTAGAGTTTTAATTTACGTTAAGTGAAAGTTAAATGAGATTTTTTTACTTACCACTATTTTAACTTAGGAATGCAATACTTAATAACTTTGGGTGTGTGAAAAAAGTAGAAGGACACGTCCAAAAAATCTATTTCGAAGCTGTTGGAAAGTTTATAGGTAAGTGGTTTTTTCTCTTTTAATTCCTTTTTAACAAAGAATAAAATATTCAGCTAGAAATTCATAGTTTTTGTTGGTTTTCGGATGCCCAGAGGAATACCCTTAAGTAAGCTTCAGAAGGGCCAAATAGTTGCCTATAAAAATGAAGGTAAAGGTGTGAGAGAGATTGCACGGCAGCTACGAATCAGTCCTAATACTGTTTCGAACTTCATAAGAAACTCTGAAAGTGACAGAAGAAAAAGAAGACAGGAAGACCAAAAACTCACCCAACGTGATCAACGAAAAATCATTCGTGAACTCAAAAAGACTGGTGTAAGTGTCGGCAAGGCGCAATTTCAATCAGGAATTACACATGTAACCAAAAGAATTGTCTATAACTACATAAAACGCTCAAAAAAGTTCGTCTTCACAAAACGGATGCACCATCCGAAGTGGAATGAAGGACATATGAAGAACCGACTGCAGTGGGCTAAAGACCACATGTCCTGGAGCTCAGAATGGACCTCAGTTATATTTACCGATAAGAAAAATTCAATTTGGATGGTTCAGATGGTTATCAGTACTATTGGCACTGTCTTGGTATTGAAGAAGAAACTTATTCTACTCGACAGATGGGAGGAGTTGGTTCAATGGTATGGCTAGCAGTTGGCTATGGAGGCAGGACAAGTTTAGTCTTTCTAAATGGTAGACAGAACCATACAGACTACATCCAGACTCTAAACTCAAATCTTCTCCCGTATGGCACTGAGTTAGAAGGAGATGACTGGATTTTTCAGCAAGATGGAGCATCAATTCACACTGCAAATGGTGTTAAAGTTTGGTTTGCAGCAAACAATGTTCGACTTTTACATTGGCCTGCTAAAAGTCCTGATCTCAACATTGTAGAGAACACATGGGCAATGATTGTACGTCGTGTTTACGAGGGTGGAAAGCAGTTTGAATCTGTAGCTGAGCTGCAGAAATCATTAAACTTTATATGGGACAATTTTTGCCAAACAAAAATTCAACCTTTATACAGTTCGATGCCAAATAGGATCTTCGAAGTAATTCGAGCCAACGGGAAAAGAATTCCATATTAATATATATAGTACACCTCTTTTTAAGAAGTGTCCTTCTACTTTTTTCACTGATCATGAGATCGTCAAAACCAATTTTTTTATTAAGTATACTTTTTTTTTTTAATTGTGTACTTTTTGTTTTGTCTAGATACAGGTATCTGCATGTAAAAACGTTGTGAATAAATTAATTGTTTAAAAAATGCGCCATTATTCACTTATCAAAAATAATCTAATGTCCTTCTACTTTTTTCACGCAGTGTACATCAAAAACTTCCATCAACTTGTATTATTATCGGGGATTTTAATTCTTATCATCCCATTCTGAGATCCTCTTCTTCTATTAGTTCTGAAACTAAACATTATTGAAACTACTATTATTATCTGTTCATACCTCTACCGGATTTAATAGCAAGATATATAAAATTATTAAAATAAGTCACAAGAGACAATAATCTTGTAAACAGTAAGATTTTCCATATTAATTTGGTTATTACATATCCGAATAAACATGCTAATAAGTTAGCATCTCCTTTTAATAAACCAACTGGTCAGCAATTTTTTCCTTTTGATCTTTCCGGTGATTCCTACCGAAATTACAATAGGTCTTTTACTTTTAGAGAACTTGCTGCGCTGAACTATGCGCTCTGCTCCGAATACTTCTCCTGGCAGTGATAATATTACTGCAAAATTAATTAAAATTCTTCCTGATCATTATCTCCAACAGCTATTTTATATCTTTAATAGTATTTGGTCCACCAGCGTTATTCCATAGGAATGGTTAAAATTCCACAGGAATGGCAAAACTCATATCCATCCTTAAACCTGGTAAAGATAGCACTTCCCCTACCTCATAAAATTCAATAGCTTTGACTTCAGTTCTAAATAAAATCTTCGAAAGTATTGTACTCGATGATAATTTACTTTACAGTTCCTGATAAATTCTATTATCATTCTGGATTAATTCCTTTCAGGGATTGCACATATTCGTTATTACTCCTACATCACAAAATAGTTGACTTAAAAAAATGCCAAAACATTTTTTTGTTTTTCTTAAATTAGGCATTTCTTCTGCTTATGACTCTGTTTTGAGAGATGGACTTATTTATAAAATCTTACAGGTCGGCATACAGTGCACCGCTGAAAAATGGATTTATAATGTCATCAATAACAGAAATTATTACTTTAAATGGAGAAACTCTGAGTCAATAAATTTTTTTCCTACTCGTAGTGTACAGCAGAGTGTGTTCGCATTGCTTTTCTTTTTACAATCTATATGCGAGATATTTTCGAGATCATCCCTGCTCATAATGAATGCTTATGAAATGCAAATGATACCTTGTTTTTTAGCAGTGATAGAACTCTTGAAAAAAATCTTGTCAATCTTCAAATAATCCTTCATAAAACCACACAATGGTGCGAAACATAAGAATTTACCTTTTCTCCTGAAAAATGCGAAGAGGTGAATTTTTCCAATAAAAAAAGTACCAGCCATTTCAACATTATCAAATTTACAATATCCATATTCCTTGGAACAACGTGCCCATATTCTAAGCATTATCTTCTCCCATAATCTCTCTTTCTGGCAACACTCCCTATACCTTAAAAAGAAAGTCATAAAAAGTTGAACGCACTCAAAGAAATTGTGGCTAATTCCAGGGGTTGTCAGTCCTAGCATTTAATTCAAATAACAAATTCCCCAATTCGTAGGTTATGGAATATGAAGATCCTATCTTTATGCCATCCAGCCATAGCGACTTCCAAGCACTAAACACTTTATATCGTCTTGCTTTTCCTTTTGCAACAGGTCTTCCGAAATTAACTCCATATCACTATTTTATTAAAAGAAGCTGATCAACTTTTTTTGCTTCAGAGGCATTATAAGCTGTCAGAGTGTTTTTTCTTAGACGTTATTTCTTTGATTCCTCTTCTTCTCTCTCCGTTTATCTTCTCTCAGGAAATAAACCCCAAGGTAGAAACACCCATTTCTTTTCAATCATTTTTTTTTTCAAAACTTCTAGACAGCTTAAACATTTAACCTTCCAATTTGATTCTCAATTTTAATCCTGTTAGTAGATATTCAAAAGTCACATTTCATCTCCATGATTTACTTTTTCAAACTAAACAATTACCCCATAATGTCTTCAAAATCCTTTTTGAACAATACAAAAGCGAACATTGAAAAAAGAGCATCATTTTATTCTCTGAAGCTTCTAAGTCAGCAGGTTAAGAAACATTCAATATTAGTCATCAATTCCTTTTCTCAGTGGTCTTTTTTCAGGACAGATTTCAAATTACAACAGTATTTTCACAGAAGAAGCCCTTGCGCTCCTTTTAACCCTTTCAACCTATATTTTAAAAATATATTATCCTCACAAAAAGTCTTTCTGTTCTTCAGGCATTACAGAATTGCAACTTCCATACCAATCGGGGTTTCTAGCTCGCTCGCGCCTACGCGCAAGGATACCCCTATCGGCGAAAAAAGTGTATGTATGCGCCTGCGTGCGCAGAACTCCGAGTGTTAACTGTCGTGCCAGATCGGCAAGTGTGAAACAGCACGGCTGCGAGCGGCTGTGACTAAAGTGTTTGTTAAGTTTTAAACTTGTGGATTATTATTGGGGTGTGTGAGTGTGATTTATAAAATACATTCCACTATGTGCTTGAGTGCGAGAACATATGTGATTACTATATTACAAGAACAAGCTCCTCAGTAATCAACTCCCAAAACATTTGCAATAGCATTTTATTCGTCGAATTCATCTGGTCGCCAGGGCACGTTTGTATTACAAAGAGTGAACTGGCAGACTCTCTCACAAAATCTACAGTAAATCTCAATAATATTTCATTGGATATCTCCAGAAGACCTTATATTTCAATAAAATAATCACTGATAAAAGCAACAGAGCAATAGATAAGTGGAAAATATGCTGATAAATTTCGTCATTTGGATAGCATTAATTTTCTCATAGACTTCTTCCTACTATCGAAAAGAAGACATTCTTCTCTCCAAATTTCGCACAAAGACATACTCTTCGAATTCTAAACTCCATAGATTTGGTCTGACTTCAGCTCCGTTATGCACATTTTGCAAAACACCAGAAACTGATGAACACATTTTGTTTCAATTCACGAAATATCTTGAACCCAGAAACAAGCTGCAAAGTGTTTTCGGATATAAAGTTCTTTCTTACTCTGGTATATTTCATATGACAGAGGATGCGTTCTAAAAGAACTCAACTGTACTTTAATTTCTACGTAAAGTCTCATATCCCTGTGAGGTATGGGCTACCCCATGTTTTCTTTCCAGCGATTACTGCATTTTTTGTACTTTTTTTTCCAGTACTGATCTTGTTTCATATTTTCTTATCATCGTTCAACTGTTAAAATAGGATAGTTTATTTGATCTGCTATTTTATCCATTTCTTTCCTATTCCTATTTACCCACCTTATATATTTTCTTTTGGTTGCCGCAAAATACGTGCAACGATTCTTTCCTTTTATAAGTGAAGCAACAATATTTGGATAAATTGAGATAAATCAGCATCAGCGAGCATAAATCTCAACGTTACAAGGCAAAACAAGACAAGTAGTTGTGAATTTGTTTATATTTGGTTTGTCAGTTACTGTCTTTGTAGCGCGAATCAAGTTATCTTTCCTAATTAATTTGTAAATTACATCAAAATGACCCAACCTGCGTTTCCATCTTTAACCCCTCATGTTTCTGAACAACATTGGTTTTCTGTTGACAAACCTTGTGATGACGAACTTGAATTAACAACGATGGAGCGCGAACATCAACAATGGGTATACTTAATTTTTTCAGATATTAAAATTTTTGTTATTATTTTAATCACAAACTACAAATTTGATTTATAAATGTGCTAAACATATGCCATTTCTAATTAATAATTTTAAAACGTGTTAAATTAAAGCATTTTCTCCATTTTGTTTAAATTACTTAATAATGGATTTACAATAATAAATGATTATAATAGCTTTATTATTCTACTCTACAAACTCTTAAGAGTGAAGTTTATACATTGACAGCATAAAAGAACATTTTTATGAACAAAAAGCATATTCAAATCAAAACAAGGTAATTTAGACATATGAACGTAAAATACTAAACTAAAAACATTGGATGAAATAAATAATATTATAATATGCAATTTTTATTTTATACCGATATCTTGAAATGTGAATAAATATTTGCAAACACTATTTTGAAATAAGTTAAAATTATATTTGTCACGGCAACCACAATTCTGGAATGTCAGACTATGTTAACAAAATAAAATAGGTTACATAAAAAATTTTCTCTAATATTTGTAAAGGTATCGGAATATACTAGTTGGTATGACACAAAATCACACTTAGAGCAGGAAAAAACAAAATTGTACTAATATAATGTTTTATTTATATTTATTACTATAAAACTGCTTTTTCTTTTAAAAAAAATGAAGGAATATGATTCTCTAAAAAGTTAATATTTTAAAACTAGAATTATAAATAAATATTTATTATTGTAATTTTACAAAATAGAAATTTATTGTTTTATATAATTATTCAATAATTGAAATTTATGAGATAATTCAAATTATGTTTAAATTACATTTTCATTATTTTAGTAATGTTCTTTTCAAATAAAAATTTTGATTTATCTTTTTTTTTTATTATTTTATTTTGTAAGTGATTAAAAAAAATTCTTCAGATTTTCAAAGAGTATCTTTTATTAATTATTATTTTTATGAAAAATTTTCTTATAAATTTTTTACTTATAATTTTAATTAATTTTTTTTAACTATTTATTAATAAATTGATCAAGAACAAATGTTTAGAATTGTCTTTCAAAGTTACAACAAAATTCACTGATGAATTTCTCTTATTAGCTGACATCAATTGCAGAGAAAGATAAAGACCTTATTCCTATTGGCAAAACGGCAGCAGAGGTATATTTTACATTTATTCATTCGCAAAAAAGTTGTTTTGATTTTTAATGTAAAGTATAAAAAATTTTCATTGTATAAAAGGTTTGTGTAATGAAAGATTAAAGAATAATTGCATAATAATTGAAAAATTATATAATATTGTATATTATATAATATAATAATATAATATTATATAATATAATATAATATATTCAATATAATTATATTATATTGAAAATTGCATATATTTTACTACATAATTTTCTTGATAATTTGTTTTTTTTAAAACATTTAAGTTGAGTCTTATGTGCAGAAATGCCAACTATTACATAAAAAACAATACTACCACAAAAATTTCAAAAAGTAAAGTATATTTTTGTTAATTAATTTTCTAATTTTTCACAATTAAAAACTTCATTCGAGTTTGAGTAAGAATAACACCAACTTTTATGGGGGATGGAGCAATTTTGATTAACATTACAGAAAATAACATTCTACGTAATTCTGGCACTTGTAAATGTAATTTTGGCAATTTTTTTTTTTTTTTAAATTTCAATAAGAATGTGAGTATTTATTAGTATACAAGATCATTTAAAGGAGAATAGTATTTGATGGATAAGTTTGGTATTTTTGTATATGTATAAGCTTTATATACATATATATGTTTTATATAAGTATATATGTATAAGTTTTATTTTAAATTTTCACGAATAATTCATTAAAAATGTTGTGTAGCATTATGTATTTAAATCTTTGCCTATATTAAATCCAATCTGTGTTATAAATAATTTCAGTATATATATTGGTAGCATTAAATTTTAAATATTTTTTAATTAATCATATTTTAATGAAAAGTTCATTTTTTTTTTTTTTTTAATTACTGTGAAGCAGCAGTTGCAAATCAATCTCATGTGGAATGCTTATTAAAAAATAGTTTTTTCATTCTGGTATTTTGAAATCCTTTTTTTATGACAGATACTCAATATTCCTTTTTTTAATCAGGTTAGCTGCATTTTTTCATTGATGTATCTCATAAATCTGATTGTAACATTGTTTTAATCTTTAAGAAATTGATTAAAAGTCACCTTTGTTACTGCTCTATATTCGGGGCATTTTTTTTCTAGTCACTTATAAAAAAATGAAAAACCTTATGATTTATAGACTTATACTATTGCTTTGTATATTTTTATTTAATTCTCTTTTTTAACTTTTCTGTTAAAAGTGTCTTGATATTTTTTTTAATTATTAACAATATCAAAATAGAATTATATCCTGACTATTCATTTTTTTAGAATTTTGAAGATGAAGAAGAGGATGAGGAAGATGATGATAATGATGATGATGAGAGTGAAAGTAATGAAGAAGATGATGAAGAACTTGATGCAGAAATGAATTATGATCAAGATGCTGAAGTAAATTTGTGATTACATAAATTTTTTACAATGAAAGCAAATATGTGATAAAATATGCTCTTCTTATATTTTATAGGTATTACATTTTGTTGAAATGCCTTTTTTTTTTTGTAACACTGATGCTATTTATGAACATTAAATATATCTATATTTGTATCATTTGCATTTTAGTTTTTCTTTTGTTTTTCTTAATGAAAGCACATATACAATAAAATGTAGCATTATTTATTTCTCCAACATTAACAAAGCTTCTTTCTAACATATAATAAAGAATTTAAATTTTGATGGGGAAAAAAATAACTGGGTATTACTTTTTTTACATCAATACTAAAAAAACATATATGAAGAAATGAAAAGAAACTGATTCTGTAGCTGAAATATTCATTTATTTCTTACTTCATTTATTTTTGATTTGATGTCCTTTGAATTCATGATGATTTCCTGACTTTAAATGAGAAGAATTATGTCTAAATATATACAAAGTTAATTTTTCATCCTAAAATTTATAACTGAAGTTGCAATGATTTTTGATTATTTTACATTTGTTATTAAAAATGTTTTTGCTTCATTCAAAAATGAATTTGTTGATTTATTATTGTCACTTTATAATGTGGCAATTTTTGCAATTACTCAACTAAATATTATATATATTTCCAGCAATCTTACTAAGATTTAATATATTTTTTACAAAAAAAATTTATATTTTATACAAGGTGTTTGTACACTATTTAGACAAATTAAGTTGGTATCAAGACAAATGTTATTTACAATGGAATTCAGGGTCATATTTCACTCACAAAGTGAGAAAATAATATTTTTGGAGTTAATTCCATCAAATACAAGGCACCATTCAGTCTTGCCATAAAAGCTGATCATCGACAGTTGCAGCTAATTGAGTCATTCCGATTTAATAGAAAATCAGCCGAAGCAAACTTTTTTCTTTAAAAGTATTGCATTCTCGATGAAATCATTGATGTACAAGATACATGGAAAATTGTAGTGCAATAATCGTTCTTAAAACATACAAGATAAATAGTATAGCAGGAGTCTGAGGAATTGAGTGCCACTCTTTTGTTGTGGACTGTGCAGTGCACTCTGAATCACCTTGGTTTTTCTTTGATCAGAATGAGATTGCAGAACTTATGATTTTGTTACTTATTTATCCTTTCACTTTTTAATTTCAATATTTATCTTTACTCTTATTGCCCTTAAATACTGTTATTTTGTCCAAACTGTTTTCACATGGATAAATAGAATTTTTTGCATGTTAGTTTAATACTTTAAAAAAAAAATTGTTTACAATCATATAATGCTCAAGTCACTCCAATATAAAACTTTATTAAAAAAAAAAATTTGTTATTAATAAAATAAGCATCTTGCATTAATAATATTTTTCTGTTTTATATTTTGATGCTTATTAAATATGAGAATTGCTAAGGCAAATTCATCACATTTTAAGAAAGTTTTATTAAAATAACTATACTAAGTTCAATAAAGAAGTTTATAGTAAATCTGGTATTAATTTGAGAGTTATAATCAATGTGTATATTTATATACATTAATGCATATATTTAGATGTAAAAAAAAATTTTAATAATTACTTAAAAACTAATGTGAAACAATACTGGATATTTTAGTAATGCTTATCAATATATGTATGTGTAATAAATGTTCTGCGATGTGAATAATAACTTATGGGAAAATTAATTACTAATATTTATTAAAATCCAGGGTAGTAAACTATTAGTTTATGTTGAAGTGCAGTTTATTATTTTAAGCAATGGTGAGGCATTGGATAAAAATCATCAGTATTGTATAAATATTTATTAAATATAAACTTACATTGGTCTAGTTTTAATATTAATTAAATATATTAAATAATAACTGTTAAAATAATTGGAATGTTAACTTCAAATTAATTTTATTGAATAAAATCAATTTTTTTATATATATTTGATAAATTAAAAAAATAATAATAAATAAAGACTTATAAAAAAATTTCCTTTATAACCATGTAAAACTGTACATATTCAAAACTTAATTTTTTTTTTAATGTATTAAATTTAAATATCCACTATACAATATTTTCTTCTTCTGAAAACAAATTTAATCTAGGGGAAATTTTAGTTCACTATTCAAATTTCATCTATAATCAAAAACAAATTATAAACATTTGCATTTTCTTCAAATATCTGTAATTTCCAAACATAATATTTATTTTTAAATTGATAAAAAAATAAAATTCTTTTTCTTTTTATTCTAGAACTACCTAGTTAAATTTGTAAGCAATTTCTTTAGTGGGGGCTGGTAGTACAGTGAAGATAATTTAAAAACTAAAAACATTTGCATGTTGATAATGTATTTCTAGCATAAAAATATATTGATCTAATACTGAATACTAAAACTAAATAATGTAAATTTCTAATAAATAATTTTTCTTATAAGTAATTATTTATATAATATATATTTGTTTCATTTCATTTTACATTTTATTTAGTGCTAAGCTTTATGTATCTATTAATATGAAATATAAAATTTGTCACTGTATTAGTTTTTTGCATATTACTTTATTAACTTTTTAAGTAATTTAACAGGAATTAAAATACTTTACTTTTAAGATTTTTGATTGCCATTAATATTGTTTTTGAATATCTTTCCCTTAATTTTGATTATAATATTGCAAAATGTATCAAAAGATATTCATTATATTATGCACTTTGTTAATATTTCTTGCATTTTATTTATAAAACTGAATTATTGTTTTGAGGGAAATTATACTTTTTATTAAATTGTTGTTTTCCAAAGTAAATTCTTATTTATTTCATGAAAACTTATATGTATATGTATGATTAATATTTACATAGAATTGTATCATATTTTTTAGATGTTTCATTGAGGAGTTGGAGGAACCGGAGATAGATAAAAATGGCTTCATATGTATATTTTCAGAATTTTATTATTAATATTTACCATAACTTGTACATAAATGGAAAATCGTCAATGGAATGAATGTGTATCATAATAAATATATGTTTGTGTAATAAACTTATGTGGTATAAACAGAAAAACTTCATCTAACTGGTAGCACTGAAGTGTTCATGAAATAGTATCCATTATCACTCATCCAAGGATGTAAAACTTTCCAAGTTAGTTCCCACAGTTCTTTCTGAAGTTGTTTATCCTCTGAAACTTTACTAGATGTTACTGTAGAACATTCTTCTAAATATTTTCCACCAGTTCCTTCCATATCACTACTAAGAGCAGCATATGTTGCAGTATGAGCGCCTTCTTCGGCTGACTAAAAATTAAACACATAAAAAAGAATGATTATTTGAATTTATATATGTAATAAATATATTTATTAATATAAAAAAATATAATAAATCTTACCTTAAAAAATAGCGAACCTAATCTTGGAATCAATAAAACTGAATTCATTAAATCTGTATCTACTACGCCAGGATGAACACAATTTACTTTCACATTTAGATTTTGTTTATCCAGATAATTTTGCAAGGTATAAGTAAATATAACTTGAGCCAATTTTGAATCAATGTATGCTTTGTATTTAGAGTAATACTTTCTGAAAATAAAAAAAAATTGTAAATAAAATTTTATGTGTTTTAAAATTTACATATTTTTTTGATATGGTATTAAGTAAATATTATTTTTTTTATGTAAATAAAATTTTACATCTTTCAGAAAAAGAAATTTTATTTAGCTATGTTTGTATGCTTCAGGGTTTAAACAAGATTCATTTTGCCATTTTTGTACACTATTAAAATCTTATCAAATGTCTCTGTCCCTTTTCAATGAATTGTTGTATTTTATAATTCATTGAAATTTATTAAAATATTTTGATTTATGACATAAAATTTTGTTACTAATTTAAGGAATTTTTTCTGATTTTTTTTTAATTGTTTTTAATTAGTTTTTCTTTAGCATTAAAAATACAAATTATCTTAATAAAATAAAACATTTTTATATTTCTTATTATAAATTCTGGTTTTGTTATTAGATGAGTAAAATTTTCAAAGCTTTTGCCTTTTTTCTCTTGATGGGAAAATTTATTTAAGGATTTTATCATAATCAACTATTAATCATCTCATTTTTTCTTTTTTTTCCTTAAAATTCACATAATCTTAAAAAAATTTTTAATTAATTTAATATTATCTTACAAGATTTGTTACATTTTTTTTAAAAGAATGTTGTTACAAATTTTTTTAAAGTGCCATTTTTGAATAATTGGCTTAGTATTGCCTTCCATTTTAATATGTTTCCTATATGTGTGTGTAATTTTGCAAGTTGTATAATTATATGTATATATATATATTAATATTCTTTTATTTTAATGCAATTTGATTAAAATTCCATTTTCATTATTACTTGACTTTATATGTTGATACTGTTTGAAATTTTATTATTTTAATTTACTACTATATCTGTATAAGGAAGACAGAAGTATTAATGAATGTAAAATCTGTGGATTTATCAATTGTTAGTACTGCACAGAGATTAAATCTCATACTTAAAAAAACTGTGAGAAAAACAAGGGGCAAGAGAAATTTTATACATTATTTCATTTATTAATTTTTTTTGTTACTATTTAATTTGTTTGTTTTGATTTTTACTTTAACTGTTATGTATTTTAATGTTTTATTTATTTTTATAATTGATTTATAATCTTTAATAACTTTTAATAATAGAGAAAGGAAGAATATAGCATAACTGGAATTCATAAAATAATAATAGATAATTAAACTGTTAAAGAAAATTTCATTAATGTATAAGACCATATTGAAAAGTATATAAAAACCATGTAAAGTAAAAATGTAAATTTAAAAAAAATTAAAGGTTTATATATAAATTTTGATATAGTTTTTGTGTAGGTTAATATACATATTTTGAATTTTAATATAAGAATGTTCAAGCTTACTGATTTTGAAAATTCTTGACATCATAACTTCCCACAAAATGAATACAGGAGCTACAATTAACTATTCTTGCATTGCTTTCTTTTGTGCCTGATTTTGCTAACATTGGAAGTAATAGTTGAGTTAATAAACAATGTCCAAGGTAATTTACAGCAAAATGCTTCTCGTGGCCATCAACAGTTTGTTGTTGTTTCACAAACATTATACCTGCTGTTAAGAAATTTATTAAAAATTAGTAATAAATAATATAGAATATCAAACTGTTTGAATTTAGCAATTGAATATAAATCAAATGGGCACTTTATATAGTTGATTTTTTAAATTTTTATAATACTATTTTTTATTTAAATACAGTACTAAACATTTAGATTATTGATTTAATTTATTTAAATTATTTTCAATCATTATTGTATTATCTTGATATTGTAATAAAGTGTCTCAATTATCACAAAAGATTTAATTAAAAACCATTTATTTAATGTTCTGACATGTAGAGTATCTTGTTTAGAGGGGTGGGGATAGAAAACACTTAAAAATTTTATCTTATATTGAAATCTAAATTAAATATCTGATAATAAAACTAAATTTATCTTACCATTGTTTACAAGCAGGTGACATGATAATTTCGTTGATAAATAATGTTCTGCAAATACTTTAACTGATTTCATTGATGCAAGATCCAAGTGCCATACTTCCACTAGATGTGAATTATATTATATTTAATATAGTTGATAATATCAAATAAATTAAAGATTATTATAGCCAGTCTCTAAACATTAAAATATAGTTTAATTTTGATGTACAGCTTTCAAAAAAAAAATTTAATTTTAATGAGCTGTTTATTGTATAATTATTTTATGTTTTGTAATTATTCGATATACAGTATAATTATTCGATATACAGATACAATATAAGTTTAAGAAATGGTTTATCTGCTTATATACAAAATAACTACAGTAAAACCTATCACCATGCCTTTTTTTATGTGTTTACCTCCGTTACCAGATTCTTTCATTTTCAAATGAAATCAAAAGTATAATATGAATATCTTAATTTTCTGCCTATAATTTGCAGTGCCTTTTTATACATGCAAGGATATTTTTCATCACCAAAAAATAAAAGCATATGATTGGCAGTGGATTTCCACCTGTTCTTAAATGTACCATAAATCAAGTTCTGTTTTTATACCCATGACATTATTATTCTGTTTTCATATTTTATAATGTGCACTCAAAAATTTTAAGGTTATTTAGTAGATTCTAGACAAGTCGGATAATTATTTAGTTTATGCACGTCTTTTTCAAAAATGGTTTATAGTTTATAGAAATTTTTACAAGCACACTGTTACAGATAGTCTGTTCTGTTTTGTTTTTATCCTATTGCCTTTTTCTCTTATTAATATTCTACTTCTAGTTAATTAATTTAGTGTTCTACTTTGTCCCTTCACTTAATTTTTCTCTACAGCAATGAAGTATATCCCTAAATAGTAAAATATCTCATGGCAGAAAATCAGTAAAGGTCCTAAGAAAATAGGTTGTTTGTCACAAGAAAATGAAAATTAGAAATTTCCTGTGGAGAATGGAAGTTATCTTTTCAGAAATAGGCAAGTTTTCATTTATTTGTGAATATTGATAAATCTTTTATGAAAGAATTGAGGTTATATTCATTAAATAGTAGAAAAAAATTCATGATGAGAATCCAGACAGAAAAGAAGATTTAACAGAAAATTATGTTTTTGAGAGAAATGCAGTTTTGCCAACTGTCTGCAACTATATATAAGTAATTTATAAGGATTCATCTAAATCATATTACCATAATATAATAAATTTGAAAATTTTAAATGACAGTATTAATCATCAGATGTACGTTTTTTGCCATATGTAAGCTTTGAATTGCCAAAGTTAATACAATAAATCCAATCAATGCATATTTATTCAAAATGTTATGTTTTTAACATAAAAAAGTGAACTTGTAGTTATTCAGCTATCTGATATATAGGTGATCCAAGCCAAACTCTGATATTGATGAATAGATATAATCCAATCAAAAATTTTTAACTTGCAGTGATGAAAAAAATAATTAATTGTTAAAAACAAACAATAAAATGTGTAAATTAATTTATTGTAACCATAAATTATGCCACAAACAAAAAATAATGCACAAGCCAAATTTGGACTGCTAAGAAGATTTTTATAACTACTTTTAAGTTGATTAAACATAATAACGCCATTTTTCATAAAAATTAATATGAATGTTTGCCCCTTCTTGTAATAATCTCTTCAAACTCATTTCTACTAGAAACAACGTGTTCTTGTTTGTTAAGATGAATCCACAAATTCTCGATGGGATTTATATCTGGGCTTTGTAATGGTGATTCTATGACGTGAAGGTAATCATATAGGAGGCAGGATCGCACTATATAAATTTTATGTTTGATATCATTATCCTAATGAAATCGTTGTTTTCTTGCCAAGAGAAAGTTTTTGCATATATCGTGGCAAATTTGTTATTAAAATGTCAGGGTATACATTCTGATCCATTTTCTCATTAGTTAATGGCAAAGTTCTTGGCCAGCAGCTAAAAACGATCTTCAAACTATTATTGATCCGCCACCATGCTTTCAGGTTTTTCTTACCTAATTTATTCGATTTTCTCTGATCCAAAAATGTCGAATTTGCTCTTATAAGTATGCGTTTTTCCAGGAAAATTCCTTTGAGAATTTATGTCTAATGATCTAATTTCACTTATTTGTTTTAAAAGGCTTTTTTAACATTGTGATCTCTGCCTTAGCATATTTTTTATTATTGATGGACTGTCATTTTTCCCCAATTCATTCACAGCAATAATAGCTCGCTTTGGTGTACTAAAGAAAGGATTTGTTCCCACTTTCTTACTAAATATTGCTCATCAGTTTCAGTGAAAAACATTATGGACTGTTTAATTGCCACCTGATTATTGGTTTGGAAGCATTTCATGATGACATGAACGATGGAATGATTTTTGTATGGTACATCTAAAATAGACTTTACATGAACATGTTTAATAACAAAATTGCTTAACTCACTGCCCTTTTGCCTTGACATTTTCATTAAATTGTTTACTTCTACAGTAAATGAAAATAAGACGAGTGGAGAATTTCTCTCAACTTCTACAATGTTTATTAAGAAATTTGATGCTATTTTCACTGAAGGTTGCAATTATTTAGGCCCTTAATTACTAGATGACGGAGTTTGGATAGCATACTTGTTTTTTCCGCAATTTTATTTTCATGATTAAATTTTTCATTACAATTTATGAATTAACGTTATTTGATTTGGTTTTTAGTAATGCAATAATTCACTAATAAAAACCTTTTTCACGACTTTCTAATTCCCTTTAGTTAAAATATTTTGCTAGAATAAATACTCCCCTTGATGTCCTATCTTGATTTGGAGAGGCTGCATGGCTATCTTACTTTGCGTCCGCGTATAAGTAAGAGATTGTTGTATGTCTGTTTAACAGTTTCATTTTGAATAACGAATAGGAAGAATAATAATAAATGGCAATAAATAATATGCCCTTGCTTAATTAGAATACATCATTGGCATTGCTATCTCCCATCAATTCGTTAATAAAAAGAAAACATATCTACAGAGAACTATTCTTGTTTGAAATTATATAAAAACAAAAATTAATATAAATTTAATCAGGTTGGCCGATATACAAGTTACCCATAAAATTTCGAATTTATTATAAGAACAAAACGCTTAGCAGCAATCATAAACAAAAAAGAAACTGTCAATAAATCATATTCAGGCAATAAATTATGTTTATCAGTCATCGTTCAAAACTGAAAAAAAACAAAACAAACAAATTAAATAAAAAACTATATTATTTCAAACGATTTTATAAACAAATGCATGAAGGAAATTTAAATAAACCAATAAGAATAGTTGTGTGCAAGAAATTTTAAAAAATAAATAAATAAGAAACGTAGAAAGTGGTCCAGGACATTCACCAAAACAATAGTCACATATTTTATGGGTAGCAATCAAAAGTAATTGGGGAAATTTATTTCTAAGAATTGGATTGGCCAATCCATTCATTTTACGTGATCTTCAAAATTGTCAAGTTATGGTATAACTTGCATTCATATGAAATCGCCGAATCGAGTATGTGATACCAATGGTACAGTCTGATATCCGAACATAGATAATTCTTCCATGAAATATATGACGAGCATTACGAACCACTCCAAAAGTACCAAGACGAAGCCAATTTCCAATCCCTCCATTTTTCGATCATGTTATTTATATTACGTTTTCTTCTGGTTAGAGCATGCTGTCAATTGTCTTAATGTCTAGACATCCATTGGTGTTTGAAATAGGGTCGGATAAATGTAATTGTATGTTTCTAGTTTGAAATGCTCGTTTATATTTAATATCAACCTATCTACCAAATTTGTAATTATCTCATTTTTATCCATCCTTTTTATGTACCCTGTTTTTATTCTCATTTTTAATACATCTATCAATGTACATTTTGTAAGAAATAATTCATTAGTAATGATGAGTAAGGAACTTTCTCTACTAAAAATCTCATATTCAAATCAATTATAATTTATTTATTTTTTATTTATTTATTTATTTATTTTTTTTTTTTTGTTGCTTGATATGTAATAATGGATTTTATTTACCGGCTTATTATAGTTTGCAAATTAAAATATAATATTGAGATCAAATAATTGGCTTTACCTTCTCTGTTATATATCATTATATTTTCTCATGGTTAAAATATTGAAATATATTTTGATAAAATACCTTCACTAATTTTTTTAATTAAATTTTAAATTCTTATATTTTTAACTTACCATTGCAATCTGGATATTTCTTCAACAGCATTTGTTTTAAATTTGATCTCGATTCTTCAGATGATGATGATCCTAAAAATTAAAATACGTACGATTATTTATGGGAATTTATGCAATTTTACAATTTAATTTCTAATCCCATAAATTCATACTGGTCATTAAAAATATTGTAATGAAAATTAGATGGCAAATTTATACATGGCATGTTTATTATTATTTCTACATATTAACAAATTTTAGAATGCAGGAATAACATGGAATATAATATCTTGAAAACAATGAAGTTTTTCTCGTGATACGGAAATATTTCATCCATATCTATATATGTGTGTGTGTGTGAATTTCTATCTATTTGACTAACCATTATTAACTTTCTTCGATTGTATATGGCATCACTATTCTGCACGTGGGTGTATTATAGACTCATGTCCATAAATTAAGGATAATTCAGAATCACACAGAAATTGAACTCTAAAATAAAAATTTCACCTGTAGAATTATCATACACCACTTGAAGAAGAATATGCAAATTACAGGAAACCACCAGATGGCGCGGATAGTACGTCACAATGACGAGAGTGTAAGAGTGGGGTATATAAGGAATGGTGGCAAAGAAGTAAAATTGTTCACAAGCGCTTTAAAAGCCTTTCAGTGCAATAACCGCATAGTTATGGCACAAAGGAAGCATTTTGATGATTTTTTACGTGGTAGAATTATCGGACGACTGGAATGTGGACGTACCCAGCTGGAAGTATCCGAGGAACTTGGAATCGCCCAGAGTGTCATCTCCAGGCTTTGGCAACGATTCCAAGATGATGGTAATGTGAGTAGATGTTACAGCACAGGTCGCCCCGAGTTACAACGCCGAATGAGGACCGGTATTTAGCAGTTACTGCCAAAAGAAACAGACGGAGCACAGCATCAGACCTGTCTCGTCAGGTCTCTTCAGCTAGCGGTACGACAGTTTCAAGGCAGACCGTGTACAGACGCTTAGGGCACATTGGTCTATATGCTCGTAGGCCTGTCAGGTGTGTTCCACTTACCGCAACTCACTGTCGCCTACGATTAATCTAGAGTAGAGAGCATGCATTGTGGACACCGCGACAGTGGTCTGGTGTGATGCTTTCTGACAAGTCCAGGTTTAGTTTGCAGTCTGATTCTCGCCGGACTTTCATATGGAGAGCGCCAGGTACACGTTACCCCCAGGAGAACACCATTGAACGACACCGTTACGGTGGTGCAGGATGGCTCGTTTGGGGAGGAATTATTCTTGGTTCCAGAACTGACCTGCATGTTCAGAGTGTAACGATGACAGGCCACATCTATCGGGATGTCATTCTGGAACAACATGTACGTTTGTTTCGAGGCGCCGTGGGTGCTGAATTTCTGTTTATGGATGACAAATGACAACGCCCGTCCTCACCGGCAAACATTATAGACGAATGCCTTCAATTGGAGGATATCACCCGTATGGATTGGCCAGCATACTCACCGGACTTGAATCCAATAGAGCATGTGTGGGATATGCTTGGCCGACGAATTGCAGCCCGTCAACACCCTCCCACCTGTCAACCGGATCTTCGGAGGGCATTGCTTGATGTGTGGTGTAATAGTCCCCAAGATCAGATTGATAATTTGATACTCAGCATGCCTAGGCGTTGTAAGGCCTGTATTGCATCGTCCGGGAGACATATTCCATATTAACCATCATACTAACCATGTTATACTGTTTTTTGTAAATAGGTTCTTTTTTGAAATTTGCTCCAGGGAGTAAAAATCGCAATTTTTATTAATTATGTGAAACATATAGCATCTTTTTTGCTCTTTACCTTTTGTTTAATAAATAGACTTTACAAATACGTCAAATTTGTTTTGCTTCTGTCTCTTTGTTTGCCTGAACTTCATTATCCTTAATTTATGGACATGAGTGTATATTCGAGTATGGAAAATAGGTTCGAGCTATCCACTTTACTGTTACTTGCCACCAGATGGTGCTGCAGCATTTCATCTTATATACCGCTCAAACGATATACATGAACATAAGTTTGCGCATATATTAGAACATGGAGAATATAATTACGATATGTAATTTTCTACAATGCATTTATTTTTTATTTGGCTGGACAAAATATGCGGGGTTCTGCTAGTATATATATGACTAGCTCTCGGGGCAACAGGTTTCGGGTTCTAGTCCCAGCGTTGCCATGGATGTTTGCAGTGGTTCGGAATCCATTTTAAACCGTAGGTCCCGGTCTAATATGACTGTTGGGCGTAGGGCTAATTTGACATGGTGCGTAGCAGCTGCTAACTTCTATCTTATGAAAGTAAATGATGAGAAATAAAATGCAATGCAAGAAGAAAGCAGTAAAGACTAATAGGAAGCTTGCCCAATACATGATCAAAAATTTTAATACAGATTAAAAGCAGAATAGGGGGAATATATATATAATCTTCTTTAAAAGTAGTGTAAAGTAAAAGAAATTAAAAAATAATGAATTAAATTTAAGATCATGTATTGGAGAAAATATAAAATAACGAAGTGAAAGTAAGTTAATGTAGCTGTAGAAGATTTAGAGACAAAAATACGATTAAGGGAAAAAAAGGGTACAACTAATAACGCGAATTGAATATTGCTTAGAGAGGCGACAACGATTGCGAAAATGAGTTAGACGCGAACAGCAGTGGATCAAAATACAAGGTCATGGTTTTTGGAAGGAGTGGTAAGTGAGAGAAAAATTCAGACTAGCCAGTTTCCAAAATTCAGACGATCAACAAGTCAAAAGCGAGAAACAGAAATAATTAAGAGTTTGCTTTTTGAAGTGTTTTTCTTTTTTGTATTTTCTATATCGTAATCAGGCAGTCTTTTGTTCAAATCGTTTTGAATATTTGGAAGATTAGAATAAAAATTTTGAGATAGTATTTGAATGAAATTTGGGACTGTCGGAATATTAAAAGAAGAATGAATATCATTAATTTCGTAAGAACCAAGGGGCATTAATGATCATACGAAGAATTTTGTTTTGAAGGCGATTTAAGCATACAGATGTTATATTTGGCAGCTGATCTCCAAACCGACACGCATAGGTTATTAGAGGCCGCATATGCAGACGGTTCTATATTTGAAAATAGTTCTAGTTTTATTTTGGAAATATAATCACAGTGCTTAAAGTGATTTAAAACAAAATTTATATTATCTTGGAGCAAAGAATTTTTGAAAATCGAACTATATATTTCTTACCAATAACAACATTGTATCCACATTTTAATAAGTTATTGACAATTTCCAATCCTATGCCTCTACTTCCTCCTGTAACCACAGCTTCTTTTCCATCCTGTCTTTGATACACTGTAACAAAAAGAAGAAAAAAATGAAGATATATATATATATATTTTTACCACTTGGAGGTCGCCACCCATTCATGCATGGTACGCCGCTAAATATCCTGGTATGTCCTTGCAGTGCTCCTGTCCTAGACCTGCTCAAACGGCTTTAGCTAGACTAAGGACTGGTCACACTAAGAGTTTGACCTTCAATGGAGACGAGAAGACATATACCCTTTGTCATTGTTCGGCCATCGCGTCTCCCTCTCATCTCATCGATTGTATTGGTGCCTCTGTGAGGCAACTGTTGAATGAGGGGAGGACAGCTTACGATCTATTGATGTAGCATGATCTACTGGACTTGGTTTAGGATTCTAAATCAAGGGGATAAGCAATATATTCTTAGATTATTTCTATCTCAATATTATAGTGTTTCTGTGCTATGAATTACGATTCTGATTCATCATTGGTCATACGAAAATACATTAATGCATTATGTACTTTTAAAATAATTAACATGAAAGGGAGAGATTAAACATTAAAAGTACCTAATAAGAAAATTTTGAACACTAAATTAACATATAACAGAGATATTAATATATATAATATTTTATTTATTTATTTATTTTTTTTTTTTTCCTTGTCTGAACATGTTGTCCTGGTTAAGGGTCCGTGACATTATCCGAAAATGAGGGCCAAGCAAATAAAACTCCATTTCAAATTTTGGCGGAAAATGGTACTTTCGGCACCTTAACTCTTGAAATATTTCATAAATAACGTTAGTCTTAAGGAATTTTCTGGAGAATTTGGCATTTGTTTGAAGTGTTTTGTAGTATGGTTTTAAAGCACATTTGTATATCTAATAGGTATAAGTACTCGTAGTGCGTTGATCATTCCTTCTTCTTGAAGTTTCACATTTAACACTTTTGGCATTTTTCCGTGCTTATAGAGCTGTATAGTGCTTCTTATTATATTTGGAATACTTAATTCTTTCATTTATGCCTAGAATTTTCAAATATTGATATATTCTTTTGACTATTGAATGTTATAGTGTTTCTTGTAGAATTAGAAATACTTCATTCTCCATTTACTACTAGAATTTTCAAACTTTGATATATTTTTTTGGCTATTGAATGTGATAACGTTTCTTGTAGAATTTGGAATACTTCATTCTTCATTTACGACATTTATCTTACTTTTGTATATTTTTTTAGAGATTCTTGAACAATTCATTCTTCATGAAGTTCTTGATCTATTCAACATTGCTATATTCATGTGGCTATTGAATTTGGCCATTCTTGTAGTATTCTAATCAATTGCTTCATATATCTCATGCATTATTACATTGTTATATTCCTGAGTTTATTCATCCGTTCTCGAATGTTCATACATGATAAGTTTAAATTCGCCAAGCAGATTTCAGTTTTTTATTTTCTATTCTTTTTTATTTATTTATTTATTATTATTATTATTTATTTATTTATATGAAATCATTAACTAATTTGTGAAAATATTAAGTATCCCCGTTCACGAGAGTTCTTTAACTTTTTACTGTTTTTAAAAGAGTTTTTTACTGTTTTTTTAAATTTCTTCTCTTTTAACATAAGTTTTAAATTAAGTCGATATTTTAATAACTGCAAATAACGCAGAAGATTTTATGTTGTTATACAGTTTATGTTTAGATACACCATAAGATACATACTATTGTACTTTTTTATCTCTTTAAAATTAATAATATAAAGAAAAATTAAATCAAAGTATAAGTTACTTTATCTATTTTTCATAAAATATTTCCTTCTTTTTAAACAATATATTTTATTAAATAAATTATTGCCTCATTGATTAGAATATTCAATGTACGATCGTCGATCACAGCTTTATACATTTTCCTTATTGTTATCTATGGAATTGAAGTTTTTCCTCTTAAATTTTCACTTAAATTTCCCTATCTTAAAATTTCACTATTAATCAAAAATTTTAACAAAATAATAAGATAATTTGGATATTATTTACATAAATTAAATAAATATTTAATGAAAATATGGGAAAAAAAAGCATTTGTTATCCAAACATTTTTAAAGAATAAATAAAAGTTTATTTGAAACTGCTATGCAATTGATTTATAAATAATATTCTAACTCCTACTTTTTAGAGTTATTCAAGTTTTTTTTTTTTTTATACATTAGTTTTTATTATTCTTATTATATTATTTTTTAATTCTATATTTTTTTACTTAATATTAAGCTATAACAAATCTTATTGTCTTCGTATATTTTACAAAAATTTAGATTCTTATATGAATGCTGTGATAAAGCTACTATTTCTCATTGCAAATTTCTTTTTTGTATAGTATATTTGAATTAAAAGTGCACCTATGATATTTTTCGTTGACCGTATATAGTAACAGTTTATGTTATTTTGCCATCAGCAATTGAATTGCAAAATAAAGCAATTGTTACTTGACTTTTTTGTTCAGTTCCTTCTATTAGCTCACACTCTCCCTATATATATATATATATCTTGTTAAAATTTCCAATCGTTAATAAAATAATTTTTATTCATACACTGAAGTTCAAATACATTTTTTTTTAACTTGTAGTGGATGACACTTGACGTTAATACAGTTTTTTTACATGTTAATTCAGTAATTAAATTTAATTAATTAATTATATTTTTTTTTAGATTTGAGCACCGAGGACGATGCACGCAGTGGACTCCCCAAAAAGGCCGTTACCGCGAAAATATATCTATCAATAGATGACGCCAGATGAACTTAAAAAAATGAATGAAAATTATTTATGAAGGACTATCTGCAATATAGTATAAAAAAAGTAGAGAATTGACTATAATTTTTTTTGGTACTTACGTACTAACGGTACCTTGGCGACAGTTGCGCCAATAAAGAGCACACGCGCCAACCGCAGCTACAGATTTGGCGGTTTTTAAGTGGCACCAAACTATTCTATTGGTTTGGTAACCTTAGTAGCTGTTAGATTGGCGGCACTTAAAATTAGATTTAAGTTACATATGTCTACCAATAGATGGCGCCAGATAAACTTAAAAAAATGAATGAAAATTATTTATAAAGGACTATCTGCAATATAGAGAAAAAAAAGTAGGAATTGACTTAAAAATTTTTTAATATTACTTGTTAATTACTTAAAATACTTTATTATTTATTTAAAAGGCATTTATTATTTTATAAAATTAAGTAAAAATGCATTTTTACAACATATAAATAGAAATTTGTGACGTTTGACTGTTTATATATATATAGAGAGAGATATAGACATTTTGATTGTTTTTATTAGTAAATATGCAGTATAAATTAAATTATCTATTAAATTTTGAAAATTTACAACAAATTTGTCAAAGTAAACTGGAATTTCTTTTCAAAAACATTCTAAGAATATCAAAAGAATGCTAAAAACATTCTAAGAATAGCACGCAGAATACACAATGAAGAATTTTGAAATAAAATACTACACTTTTGAAAGTTATTTTTCAAAAAATTCCATACAAATTTTCCTTTCTGTCTTTTTTTTTTTTTTTTTTTTTTTTTTTCCTATCTTTAAAATATTTTGTTACTTATAATTAAGAATTCATTCTATAATACTTTTTTTCTTCATTAAAAAAATCAAAAATCTTTTTTTTCCTTTCCTCTTTCCCTCAGAGGAAGAAGACACAAAGTGCCGTTACGTTCCGGTTCCGCATTTTCGCGGTCAATGACCGTATCAACAGTAACAAAATAATAATAACAAAAACGCCTTGTAGGTCATCGAAGATAGACAAGTACGAAAAGTTCAGAATCGGATGAGGTTCATTTAGTTCTTTGTTTATGTAATCAAAATGGTCTATGAAATAAATGAATCATGTGATTTAAAGATCTGATAAACTTATTTAAAATTTTTATTAAGGTTCTTGAGATTTTTACATGCTGACTTTAGTGAATTTTCTAACACTGTATCTACGAAGAATGTTGACAATTTTTTAAAATACTTTTTAATAAAAAATATATATATAAATAAATATATATAAAATATTATATATATATATAAAATATATATATATATAAAAATAATATATTTTAAATATAAATATATTTTAAAATATTATATAATAAAAATATATATATATAAAATATTATATAAATATAATTAAAAAATTTAATATTTTTAATCAATACTTTTAGCAATCGAAAGGTACGATTTGCTTACATGTAATGATAGCTTAAGAAATAAGTTTCTTAATTATAATCATTAAAAATATTTCACAATAATATTTTCTATAAGAAATATGAGAGTTCTTTTTTTTATTTTAAAATTATTATAATATATATAGATATTCGTAATACTTTATCAACATTAACGCTTTAAGTTGAAAAATTATATTAGTTAGACAATCACTAAGTTTTCATATATATGTCTCATATAATACAGAAATTTAAACTAATTAATATATATATAAACGAAATAAAAATTCCACATCTAAAAATTTCTCTATATTCCTCATGTTCTAAATAAATTCCATAATTATATGTCGTCCTTTATTATGTAACACTAAATATCGTAATAATTATTATTTTTTTTTATTTTAATAAATTTCTTTTCTATTTTAATGTATATTTTTTTTCTCTCTTTTAATTGTAATAAAAATTCCACCTCTAAAAAAAAGCTTGATTATTAATTCATATGAATGAGTTGATATTTAAATAAATCTTTTAGAATAAATAAGAAGACAAATGAAAGATACTTGAACTTAACTAAATTAATTTGTTGTATACTTAGATGTATAGTTAAAATTAATTTTTACTTTTATATATTATACTAAGTTACAGAATCTAAATGGTTAAGTTTTAACAATTATTTCAAAAAAAAATCTAAGTAAATAAATATTTAAAAAAAATTACATTAGAAGAATTATAGTTTTATTAATTGTAATTTTTTAGTGATTTGATTTTATTCATAAATATACTTTAATTAACAATGCAATGTTCTAAATAAATTCCATAATCATATATAAAACTTTTATATGTAACACTAAATACCGTAATAATTATTACGCTTTATTAATATTAATAATTTTTTTTCTGTTTTAATATAAAATATGTTTTTTAAGTGGAAATTGGTTAAAAAGATAACATAAAGCGCTAAATCCAACTAAGTTACCACGATACTAAAAATACATAAAAGTACTTGTTGGAGAAATATTAAGTATGTTTCGTTTCTCCTATTAAATATATTCTGAACCTTGAGTCAGCTAAACAACTTTGTTCACCCTGCCTACTAAAAATCAAGGCCGGATTAACCCCCTATGGGGCCCTACACATTTTCTTCTTACCGGGCCCCCTCCGTCTCCCACAAGAATGAAACACACAAAAAATATATAGCAAAACTAAATAATGTGAAAAATTTTTTAAAAAATCTTAAATTTTTATTTATAAAAAATATTTAATATACAACAATAAATTTTAGTTTTTCTAGAAAAGTTTGAACAGTTTGCTTATAAATTAAAAATTATTTTATTAAATGCTATACAATAGCAAAAGTTGTTATACAATAGCAATATTACCTTAAAATATTAATTGTTTAATTTAACCTTTTTGGTTAATATTTAAATAATATAATATTTTTATATATTTAAAAAATTCTAAGCTATTGGAAGAATTACTTTCAGTAAGAATAAACATAAGAATTCACATTTTCATTTTTATATTTTTATTTCATATTATATTTTATAACCGTATAAAAAGAAATATATTTTTGTTTACTTGTTCGCTATATACAGCTTTCCAACAGAAATTAAATTAATCTTACTTAACAAATCTTTTCAAAATAGACAGTTTGATCGTGACCTTCTAAAAACCGGGCCCTAAATATTTCTCTATGCGATGATCTGTCTTGCTAAAAATGTTAAGAATGTGATCAAATTCCTTAATTCTTATCTAATGTGAACCATAAGATAAAAAAAATAAGAATTTATTTCTTAATTAAATAAAAGTCAGATTTTTGTTAGTGAAATTGCCCTTTTAAAAATTTTAATTCAGCAAGTCTCTTTTAAATCAAATGTTTTTAATCGCCTGCTTTCAAATCAAATGCTTTTAATCGTCTGCTTTCAAATCAAATGTTTTTAATCGTCTGCTTTCAAATCAAATGCTTTAAATCGTCTGATTTCAAATTAAATGCTTTTACTATAATCGTCTGTTTTGAAATCGTAAATCGATGTTAATAAAATTACGTGTAAAATCGTTTTATTGTTGTATCATTTTCAGTTGAAATGTCAATAAAAGTAGTATATTTCATACTATTTTGTTATATATAAATTTAATGGCTATTTTTGTATGTAATATTTTATATTTTCCATATTTATAATAAAAATTATTATTTTTTAAATTGTTTTAATACAACTAATTTCATTAAGTTGAATAATATTTGTGTATAAATATTTTCATAAATATTTATATATTGTATATAAATATATTATATGTTACTATATTATGTTATTATACAATGTTATTATACAATTAATGTTATTATATTGTATATAAATATATTATATTATATATTATGATAATATTGTGTATAAATATTTTCATTTTTTAATTATAAAAGATGTAATAAATAAAACAAAACTAAAATAATTTCGAAAGATTTTTACTTACCGTTTTCATAACACTTCCGGTTTCTGCCAATCTTTTTCCCAAAGAATTCAATAAAAATATATTTTAGAGCTATGCCATATGCCAAAACAGCCCACCACAGACGCTTTAGTAAATGTTCTATTGAGAGAAGCATCGCTTCTGTTTCTCCGTCGTGCGCAAAGACCAACTGATCTCGGTCACTCGAACGAATGTTCCAGAGTTCATGAGTAGGAAAAAAAAAAAATAAAATAAATAAACAAACAGCTTGCAAAAGAGGACAGAAAACGAGATTCTGAATTCTGTTAGTAAGGTATGAGAAATTAATTGCGCGTAGTTATAATATTTATAGTTGTTTGCTTGTCATCTGAAATTAAAGATTTCTGTTTGGATGTTTGGATTTTTATTTCATAGTATTTTAAAAAAGCAAAATATAATTTTTTCTCTCTCTCTTAATGAAATATATTTTTGTCTGAAATGCATTAAATCGTTCTAAAATAATCTTTAGTAATAGTATTAAATAATCATTTTCATTATTTATGTTTTATACTATTTTTACATGAATTGCTTATTGTAGATTGGAAATGACAGTTTTAATGAAGTATAAATTGATATTTTTTTTCTTTGTAATTTCATAGATATTTTATTTATTTATTTTATTTTTTTTTTTCAAAATAATCTACAAAAGAAAAATATTGCCATGTCATATTTATTGACTACTTAAGAAAAAATAACCATTTTCTCTAAAAATTGTTGGAGAATACTGTATATACTTTTTGGTATGAGCTACTAAGGGGAATTATTTTCTAGTTAACTTTAATATTTTTAAAAAAATTTTTGTAAATACGTTTCATCATGAGCGACAAAAAAAAAAAAAACATATGAAATATATAAATATTTATTAAAAAATTATTTGTTTTTTCTATGATAATATGTGAAAAGAAATTGTTATAATTTGTGTATAGAAATTAGTTGACGGAATCTATTTTTCAGAAATTTAAAAAAGATTTGAAATCTCACATTTTGATTATTAAATTATTTTGTTTTATAACAAAATACAATCGTAAATTAAAAGTCAGTGATAATTTTAAAAAAAGATTAAGAGCATTAATTAAACAAATAAATTGCTACTGTTCTTTATGAAAGAGAAAAATAAACGAAGCTAATAATAAACCTCAGATTTTTCATTCAGTTTTTGCCATTTTCCCATTAATGTTTGTGATATCTAATGATTTCGTCTATAACTAGGAAATACACGAAAATTTATGCATAATGAATGCTATTTCGTGGCTTCACTGTACAATCTGATTTTGTTTCTGAAAAATTGCCGTGTAATATTAGGAATGAAATGATTTATAAACTTGCTCACATACAAAACAGTAAATTCGAACAGAATTGAAATTCGACAGGTTTTCTGTAATAAACAGAATTGTGCTATTATTTGGTACTGATACTCAATGTATATAATAATAACAAAATATGGTTGTTCCTGCTGAGAAGAAATTTTTCCTGCTTTCTAATTGAGAGAAACGAGATACCATTTCTATGTCGAGGCAAACTTCTTATCAATTGCCATTATTTTTAGTATTGCAATACAACAAATTTATGCAACGGTAGCGTGGCCGAGCGGTCTAAGGCGCTGGTTTAAGGCACCAGTCTCTTCGGAGGCGTGGGTTCGAATCCCACCGCTGCCAGGTTATATTTTTTTATACGAAGTAAACTCAGAGAGAAAATGATTAAGAAAAAAAAATTGAATTATTCAGAAAAATAAATAAAAAAAACTAGCCTATTTAATGTATTTATTGTTCACCTCTTTTTCCTTATCTGATATGTTTATTTTATCAGCTTTTTTTGGACTGATATAAAAATGTGTGAAATGGGAATGTGTTAAAAAGCTTCAGATAATTATAAAATTAATTCAGAATTTTTTTTTTGCTGTGAAACAGCAAAATATGTATATGAGTATATATGTATGTGCGTATAACTGTATTGCTTTAGCTGTGAAACAACTTTATATTTGATTACATGAGAAAAAACTAATTGTAATAAAAGGGGAAATAATCGGGTTTATACAGGAGACTCGTTATTATTTGGTATTTTATATTAGTATTGTTTTACATAATAATCTTTGTTTTTGCACAACGTTTACAAACACAACAACAGAAAAAAATTCTTTAAAGGCTAGAATAAATAAAGCGTTGCAGAATAAATAAAGCTTTTTTTGATGTCCCTCTCCTTTTGAATTATGCTATAAATTTGAGGAACATTTATTTAATTAATAATGTTGCTATGGTAAAGTAACAGTTATATAAAGCACCACTCGAAACTTTCATAATTATGAAGCCAAATTACTTTAATGATTTTATCTGCAATGTAAAACTATTCAACAGTTATAAACCCGAATAACAAATATTTACAAACGTTTAAAACACAATTATTACAACATCATCAACACAATTATTACATCATCAACCCTTTCTTTAACTTCACGGGCTCTGGAACCTTTCCCAAATCAACAAATTTCACTTGGCGCACCAATCAACTGTGCAGCTAAGCACATTTTCTCTGTGTCCTTTCACCCTCAAAGACTGTTTTATGCTTGATCTGCTATTTTCCTTAAGACGCATTCACACCAAGACGTTGAGCGCCGAGGTATGAAGCGTTGACGAATCACAAACCTCAACGCGCTACATCTGAGGTTTGTGATAACCGTTACTCCAAGCCTCGTCTGTCAACGCCTTATGCAATTAACGACAAGTTAGGATGCAGTTAATGACGTTTACTACAATCACTGCTTTCAGAAACGAAGAGATTTGATGACGACTTTGATAATGAGCGTTAAATATCACAATAGGCTGTCTGGTATCATATAAAAATTTGACACACAAGTGCGGGGCAGATTATTCCTAAAACACTTCTCAAAAGGCATTACATTCTCCTCATTGGCTGTCGATGTGCTGTGCCTGGCATTCATAAGTAAACTCATGTTTGTGAAAATTGCAACACCATGAAGGACTTACGCGAGTGAGCTGAAATTTTCAGGAAATGCAAATTAGCGCATGATATGCAAATGATTAGAATTTAAAATCCGTAGCACATGCGTATGCTGAGCAGCGCCCTCTGAACGGCGGATGGATCCGAATAAATAGACCGCTGTAGCGAGGGGTGTATGGTTATCGGTGGTTATCTGCTAGTGGTAAACGTTAGCTCTATCGTTACTTATGCCTCTTCGACGAAAAAGAGCGAGATTTGAACAACTTACAGAGTTTGAACGGGGGATAATCATCGGCCTTCTTGAAGCTGGATTGTCTTATCGTGCAGTAGCCTCTCGTGTGCAGCGTAACAGCAGCACAGTGATGCGTCTTTGGAAGCAGTGGACGGACGAGTGTCGGACAACTTGGAAATCCGGGAGTGAACCCAGAAATGTGACGTCAGCTCGCGATGATAGACACCTGGTCCGCATGGCGCTGACGGACCGTACAGCTTCCTCTAGACAATTGGCATCACAGTGGTCAATAGCTACAGGTGTTTCATTGTGTGCTTCATCAATTCGTAGACGTCTGCTGCAGCGTGGAGTGCGCGCGAGGACTCCTTTATACAGGATCCCTCTCACGCTAAACCATCGCCACCTGCGGCTACAATGGGCTGCTCAGATTAGAGACTGGCGTGCTGATTGGCGGCATGTCGTGTTTTCTGACGAATCCCACTTTAATTTGTGGTACCATGATGGCCGCATTCGTGTCAGACGCTATGCCGGTGAACACCACCTTCCGGAGTGCATTATCGAACGCCACAGTGGACGAGCACCCGGAGTTATGGTCTAGGGTGCCATAGCATATCATGGACGATCTCAATTGCTAAGAATTGTGGGCAATCTGAACAGCAACCGGTACATCAGTGAAGTTCTACAGCCCAAAAGCTGTTCCCTTCCTACAAAGCTTGCCAGGCGCTGTATTTCAACAGGACAATGCCCGCCCTCATATCGCTAGGACTGTTCAATCCTTCTTTGCAACGCGGCAGGTACAGCTTCTTCCTTGGCCTGCGTATTCCTGCGTCGCCGATTGAACATATGCGGGATTTCGTTGGTCGGCGTCTCGCTCGTGATCCTCGTCCTGTTGCTTCTGCAGACGAACTTTGGGTGCGGATACAAACAATATGGAATGCTCTTCCTCAGGCAGACATTCAAAATTTGTTTGACTCCATGCCACGTCGTGTAGCAGCACTTATTGCGGCGCGTGGTGGCTACATAAAATACTGATTCCGATCTCTTGTTATTGTTTGTTTGCTTTGAACATTTAATCATTTATTTGTACCACTACCACTCAACTGTGTATTAAATTTCATTCAATTATGACGATTCCTTCATGGTGTTGGAATTTTGACAAACATGAGTTTATAATACGAGGTTCACCAATGTTTAAACATAAAATTATTGAAATCGTTCTTATATTTATCTATTAGAATTTAGAATGTATTGATAGCAATTAAAAATAATAGGAAAATATTTTAACATAAATTTGAGTATCATTTTCGTTTAACCATATAAAAATTATTATTGGAGTTTAAAAAAAATATAGGTTATAAAAAAAAATATTAAGTAAAATTTTTTAAAAATGGTTGAAGTGTATAAAAATACTTTACAAAAGTTTTAAATTTTTCGAAAATTTAATACTTATACAAGTATTTTTTAATTAATATATATATATTTTATCTATTCAAGATTTTTACGATGTTTTTTATATATTGTATAATATTTGGTAAATTTTTCTGAAAATCTTTAATTTTTACTTTTAGTAATATACACTTAAATTCTAAAATAAAAATATTCAATACAGAAAGAAAACTTTTTAAATCTTCCCTTACTTAAATAACAATTTTGTAAAATAATCTAAATTGCCTATGACATTTTTTAAAACACTGTAATATAGTTACTGTTTTTTGCTTTAGAATTTTGTATCATATTTAATTATTCCTTATTTTCGTAAAATGTATTAATATTGTATCTAGATATTTTAAGAAATTAATACATAAGTAAGAAAAGTAAATAGGATATCTAAAAAGTGAGTATTTTTTTATATTCTTATTCGTATACAATTAAAGCAATAACTTCCTATTTGATAAAATGACCGATTTTTATTTTACTTGCTGCAAACGATTTTTTTTTTCTTTTTGGAATATTTCAATCAAAATTCGTTTATTAAAGTAAAATAATTGTTTAATTATTGTTGTATAAAAAGTAAATGTTTATTTCTTTTTTAAAAATATTCTATTAGAATAAAAAAATGCATATATTTACTTATAAGCTTCTATTTTGAAATCATTTTTTAGCAGTTTAATAATATTTATTTAACTTCTTTCAGAATGGCAACATTTGCAACATTACCGCGAAATTTTTTTTGTTATTGATATTGTTTGAATTAATAAGAACATCTCATTAATTCTTAGAACATAGAATTATCTTTCCATTTATTTAGATTCTTACAATGGTAAAACATGTAAGTAATATTGGTTTTCTTTTTGCATTATCAGAAATGCTATAAATTTATATTTGTTAAATTATTAAGTTAAATTTTAAAATATGAAAATATTTGTGCATCAGCTGCCGAAAGTGAATGGGCTTTTGGGAATTTTCTAGGAAAAAAAACACATTTGATAGTGGTTCAATTTAAAATTATTCCATAAGAATTTTTTTATATAATATATATTCATTTCTGAATAAAACTATATATATATAACTTTTTTAAATATTGATTTAATGTTTTTAAAAAAATTAAGTCATATTGCATTCATTGTAGTGCTCAAAATGGAATATAACCGAAGATATTATTTATACCATGGATTCTTAAATAATTGTTCAATGAGCCTCTTACAGACTTCTAACTAATAGTAACTTTACTAGACTTTTTTCTAATCTTCCCAATATTCAAAAAGATCTCATTTAAAGGCTCCCAGAAACATTAAAAACGCTAAATGACTATGATCTTGGTCATCTACAGATTCGCGGTTTGAGCGATCATTTTAGAAATTTTATTTTTTACCTTACTAATATTTAAAGCATCTAACTATTAATTGTGATTTAAATGTATGAATTTAAAAAAGGAGCTTAAGTGGTCTTATCCCCATTGGTACTCCGTAATCAATACACCAGTTGCCAGTTCTTGCCTATCGTACTTTTATTTGAATTCCGTTCATTTTAATTTATTTATTCCACACTTGATAATTTTTCTTTTTTCTCATTAGTTTCTTTTAATTTTTTTAATTATCTTTCTAAAAGTTTAATCTTTTAAGTTTTTATTTTCTAACGTTTTAATATCTTACTTTTCTTAATAATAATATTAAATCTTTTCGTCATTTTTGTCTTATATCTATTTTCTCAATGCACTACATTATCCTTAAAATCCAATGTCATAAATTCAAAATAAAAGCTAACGACTGCTGCGCAGGTAATTCACACCAACAGAAATCGTCGTATGGTAAAAAAAAAAAAAAATTTACAGATTAAGAACAGCAGAATGGTAATTATAATGACAATGGTAATTCAGAAACAAGTTTACATTGGTAATTTGGAATTATGAAATGAGATTTGAAAATAGGAGATATGATTTTAATGAACAAATTTACAAGTAAAGATTATGTTAACATTCAACAAAAATATTAGGGCAGTTCGTGAGACTTTTTAATGCCCCCTTCCCCCCAAAAAAAAGAAAGAAATATCCAAATGCACAATGCAAGACCGGATTTAATAAAGAATTACTGTAATACTTTATATATAATATTTTATGTCAATGTAGTAAATATGGAGTTAATTATTGTCAAATTGATCACATCAAAGGGAAAATTAATGCTTTTGTAATGTTTCTTTTTTTTTTTCTTCAGATAAAAAATTAACAAATTGTTCTTCTTTTTCACTTGTTTAGTTAAAAGTCTTAGTAAAAATCTATTTTGAAGTAATTTCATATATAAAAAGTTTAAGCTGTATTTTTTATTGAATGGCTCTGAAACAGCTCAAAAACCAAAAAAAAAAAAAAAAATATTTCATTTATTAACAATTTTCAAAAATTAAGAAATAAATTATTTTATTTAATATATATTGAATCAAAATAACTATTTCTTAATAAAATAATAATCTGAATCGAATTGTTTGTATAATTGAAAATTAATAATAATTTTTAAAATGTGAGACAGACGAATTTATAGAGTTTTTTTAGTTTCCGAACACGACATGAACTTTCCTTTTCCTAATTTGTTTGCAAAGTATTTAGATGGCTTTTATAAAAAGGACACATTATAAATTATTTATAAAAACTTTAAGATATAAAAATAAATAGCTAAAAGCACAAAAGCAAAGCTTTTTTATGATTGTTTTATTATGTGTTTATGCTTTACAGAATCCAAAAGAAATAATTTGGGACTTTAAAAAAAATTCCCAACATGACAATTTTACACATTCAAACAATAGTCAAGACAGTATGAATAGAAAGAAAAGTTTTGATATGTTCTTGAAGGAAAGATACAGTGATGTAGCCGCTAAATATACATTTCTCTCAAGTCAGCAAATCAAAAAACGTATTCTAGATATGTGGAAAAAAATGTCGCAGACGTCAGAAAATTCAAAAAAGTAAATATAATTTTTAATTATTAATTCTGCAAACTATTTTGGTAATTACGTATTGACCGTATGACAGAATGTTGATCAGACTTAAATGTTAATACGTACGAACTATCAATCTTTGATATTAATATTCGCTGAGGTTATTGCAAGCAATCAAGCTGACATGCGATGAATATGTATGTACTATCTTTTAATAGGCATGTACCATCTATCGTATGATTTTAGTATTTTGATAATTATTCTTTGATGATTTTAGTATTTTTTAAGACAGAATTATTAAAAAATTTTTTTTTTTAAATGAAATATTATTTTTAGAAAGTCATATTGTATTACAATTAATTATTTTTTGTTAGAAATTTTATATAATTTAAGTAATTTTCTTTTTAAAATTAGTTAAGCATTCATTTTAGAATAAATAAAATTATTATTTATTCCTTTTTTTATTCTCTTTTTTACATATACCACCAGAATTGTTCATCAACGATATTCTCTATTACGATACAGTTTATATACAGACAGTAAAAGTGCTGCAAAAATATTTATGAAAAAATATAGCAATATGAATTAATTTTTAAAAATTAAAAAAAAAAATTCTTTAATTTTCACTGTTCTAAAATATGTATATTTTTCTAACATACTTGATAAAAAAATTCTCCATTATTAATGTTGAGAAGTGACATACAATGGATATGGAGAATATACAATAAATTTTGTTTTTATACAAATAAAATGTATTAGAAATTCAAATTAAAAACTATCCAAAAGAAAAATTTGATTATTTTTTGCGAAACAATAAAGATTTGAATTTACAAGGAAATGAATATATTAGCATACATATATCACTAAATTCAATGCAAACAAAAATAGTCTAACAAATTTTAAAATCTGAGCAAAAGTTAATCGCAACCATGTATACAGTGAATTTAAATACAACTTTTCATAAATTCTTTTTTCTTTTAAAAAGATGGAGAGAAATCTTATTGTATAATGGAATTCTTCAGTAACATGATGGACAGAGAAGTTGTGATTTCTAGGAAAAGATATCAAAATTAAGTTTCGTTATAACATAATATTATTGTCATGAACTTTATTAGAAACATGAACTTAATAGCAGTAAAATTTTGTCTAAAATTGTAACCAAATATCACATTAGATAAGGATACAACTTGAGTGTGAAACGATTTGAAACTTCTAGTATTATCTTTTAGAATATTATTATATTTAAAAAATATAATTAAATATTGATATTAATTTAACACTAGATGCTATTGAAGATTATATTATTATAATTAAATGAATGAAATTGATATGGTTAATAATGCCTTTGGAATTCAATGAAAATAATTTTCTGAAAAGTAGATCCAAAAATTGTTGCCATTACAGTTTAACAATATTTAATAAAATGCCAAATAAAAACTTCAGAGCCCATCAAGAAACTTCATACGCATGATACGCACGCTATTTCGTGGAATAATTTATTTTAATGCAGCTACTTCAAACTGTACTCAAGGAATTTAAGATTATTAGATCTAACCTACAATTGAATAATAAAGGAACCCAGAAACCACTGGTGAGAATACTAACTACTATTTTCCATTTAATTAAGTCAATTAAAAACGTAGCTGACAAGATTGATTTCATAAGAGCCAAGATCTATTCACTCAGCATCTGCTCTCTATTGCTTACCACCCACACCACATAACTTAACAAATTCATCAAATGTTATACTGCAGGTCTGTCCAGACGAGAACGAATAAAGAGCGAGCGGGTTTCATTCCAAACGTCTCAGTTTCACCTCGAAAAACAACGCACATTTTCTCTGGCTACGGTTTCTGATTAGGTTTGTCGCTCTACAGTCATTTTGTGCACACTTTAGGTTAATTAGACGGGAACCTACAGTTTAACGTGGATTCCGAGCCACTCACAAACATCCATGCCACTGCCACGATTCGAACCCAAAGCCTGTGGTACCAAAGATCAGAGCTCTAGCCATTTGGTCATCTGGCCGCCTTTGGCTTTTTTTTTTGGAGAGACGCTGGTCATAAATGGATCCGTTTGATGAGCGGAAAAAAAGTGATTTTTGTCGGCGCAAGGTTGAAGCACATGATTTTCTTATAGGGGTTCGGTCATATTCGTTTTTAATGGGTTCGCGAATTTGACTCGTTCTCGTCTGGACGGTCTTAAGAAAACAAGATACCTCTTTCAACTACCTACAGATTTTAAAATATTACTAACAACATCAACGAACTCAATGATGCTAAGTCAATATCTGTGCAAGTCAAGCTTCGCCTGTCATGGTAAAATTACCTGGGAACAACAAAGACTTAAAGTTTAAAATTCAATAGACGAAGTTTAAAAGTTCAGTTTTATAAGAAATTATCTGGTTCCTGATGGCCGAGTGGCTAGCGCTCTGGCGCCTAGCGTTGAATTGCAGACAAATTTGTTAATTAATAATAATTTTTCTCATTAGCTTATAATTATAATTTCGTCAGATAAGTCATTTCCCAATGAAACATTCAAAATATTTAAGATGACAATTTTACAATCAAAATAGTTCGTGATGCAGATTTAAGTAAAGTTCAATTTAAATCAGCGTTTAACAATTTATATCTCTCAAATTATGAATAGTCAATAAATAAAACATAGGCAAGACTGAAACGCGGATCTTCACAAAAGAGCACGTTTGGAACGAAACCCGCTCGCTCTTAATTCGTTCTCGTCTGGACAGGCCTTCAGTATAACATTTGTCAGATTTGATGAATTTTTTAAGTTATGTGATGCGGGCGGTAAGTAATAGAGCAGGTGTTGAGTGAATAGAATCGGTGATTAGAATCTGCAACCATCTCTCTTCTCTTATCTAAAATACTTCACCTGAGATGCGAACCTCAAATGATAATTTTTAATGGCATATCATATAATGCCCCATAATTGTTTTTAATGCTTGTTAGTATTAAATAGGAGGAGGGGAAAGCAAGTGAAACACTACTTCTCAAACTAAAACACGATTAAAAAATCATCGACTATAAAATTCATATTAGCAGAGATTACATTCGCTATTGTAGCTGTAGTTCATAATATTATCAAGTTCATAATATTATCAAATTTTTAAAATAAACGCGGGATCCATTACTTCTAACAAAACTTATGTACTAAAAAAAAAAAGTTTTTGTGCTTGTGTCTATCTTATATAACAATATATGTATTATTCAGTACTATATTTTGACAAAATAAATTTTTAATAAAATAACAATTCTGAACCATATTAAATGAGAATAGGCAAAAGTCTTGAATCTAGGGGGGGAAAAAAAAAAATTGCATTCATTAACGACGTAGAATTAAAATGAATACATCATAATAAAACTTTTTAATGAAAGAAATCTATAAAAAAAAAATAATAATAATTTTTTAGCATGTTTTATCTTTATAAACTTGCATTTAAATTAAAACGATTTAAATTATTAAGAATAAACATATTTTAATGTGGAAAGACTGAAATAAGATTCTGATCTTAGGATTATTTAGCGAATTTTGATCACTCAGATATTAAAATTCACATCCTTTGAAGACTTGAGGATGTTAGTTTAAGTCAATCAAAACAGAGAAAATCCGCAAAAACTGAAATAAGATGAAGTAATTAAAAAATGAATTAAATATTTATTTCAGTCACCACGAGACAAATTCTGCATACCAATTAATCGTATCATTTTAAAATCCAAAATGTTGGATGGGCATAACACTTCTTCCAAATGCATCTTTATAAAAACTAATCGAACCAAAATCCATTTTCCTTTTAAAAGGAAAATGTATGGGCATTATTAGTTTTATACAGACATTTATTTGGTTCATTAAAAATAATTAGAAATCAATGATTGTTGAAATTATAAAATCTTGACACATTTCATTATGAAGAATTTGTCTTGAAAAGAAATCGATTTTTTACTTAAAAATTTATTTCTTATTCATAGAAAACAAAAATTTGTTTTAAATATAGACAGTAATTATTTAATAAAGTTATTTATTAAATAATTACCCTGCTCTTTATTATATTCACTCAATATAATAATACTGATTGAAAACATTTGATATGATATTTTTTTAATAAAATGTAGCAGAGGAACTACGTTTAATAGCAAAACTTTGGCGGATGAATCAAAGAAATCAACTCGATCTGCGTTCAGAAGTAAAACTTGGGTGCCTTTGAAAGTTGATGTTTTTCCCGCACCGATAAAAGGAGTTTTGAAAAGGTTAGAGTTACAATGTAATAGTAAATATTTGTGCTATTTATATTTCTTCTTGCTTATTAGTTGAACATAGTTCATTTCCAATTTTTTTTTTTTTTTTTAACAGGCTGGAGAAATAGAGATTTTTACTTTTAATTCGAAATTATAATTTCACACACACGCAAAAGAAACATTCAAAGATTATTATTATTTTTATGCATACCCTCGCATCGAAAACTGAAATTATATTTATTTGAAAATTATTTAAATACTTTTAAATTAAGAAAATCATATTTAGATGACGCTGAATATTTTTTTAAATATGCTTTTATATATATATTTCTTTGCTTTTATGAGATTGGAAATTATATAAATTATTTGAATATAGTATAATTGCATTTTTAATTAAGTCTATCATTATTTAATAGAATATATTTGATGCTTACAAATTAAATTTATTTAATTATTGTCCAAACAAAAAATGTTTGCAGGTCAGGTATAAAGAAAATAATTAGTATTCTTTATTATAATTTAAAAACTGTTGATGTTTGTTAACTTAAATAATAGTTTACATTTGGATTTATTATAGATATATCCATTAACAGAAGTCAATTATATCAACCTTCATAAGAGATTTTCATTGCAAATGTATAATAAACTAGTTAGAATTTAGCTGAATTAATATAATTTCTTTACCATATATTATAAATTATTTAAAAACATAAGTTAATTCATTATATAATCTTACTATTGAATTTTTTAAAATAATTTTTGTTTAACTTTTAAATTTTGTTTAAGCTATTTTGATAAAATTTATTAACAAATGTTTGGGAAAGCTGATTGTATACCTTGTTGAATTGGGAAAATCGTGTTCTCTTAATGCTAACTCAAAATAATTTGGATTAAAATTTCATTCAAATTAAATAATAAGCATTAATAATTTGGTTCTAAATCAAATGAAAACATTTTTCTCAACAAATGACGATGTAAATGTTGAGAAAATTTAACTGCTACTGGAAATTTTTGAATTTACATTTACTTAAAACGGTTTAGTTTGGATTTAATTTTTCTATTAAAAATTTAAATGATTTTTCGTTATCTTAAAGTTTATCCAAAAATGTTATGCTTTAGTTCTCAGAAAATTCTTTAAAGCCTGATACAAATACCCATAATGGCAGCATCTATCAGATATATAGAGGTAGATCATTAAGATCTGTATAAAGATTTTTAGATACGAAATATTTCATACTTTTTAAAAGAATGAAAGGCACAAATAATAGTTTTTTATTACATTTATTTAAATAAAAATTATTTATGTTGGAAAATTTCCCTTTTGTAAGATATAATCAATTTAGTTATAATTACATTAAATCAATACACTTTCTAATTTATTCTGAAGAAATTATTAATTGCATATTTAACTTATATATTTTTTTTATTATCTAGCTTTATTTCTATCCATTTTGATTAGAAAAGGCACATATATATAATGTAAACAAAGGACTTTTTTCTTTCTAATATCAAGACAAAGATTACTTATCATTAATTTCCTTTAAGATGCAGCACAAAATATACAAAAGCAATGAAAGATGTGAAATGATTTCAGAAAAAAAATTAACAAATCTTTAAAATCAAATTAACAAAAATGTAACAATACCTTTTAAAATATTCATTAAAAATAAGGCTATGATAAATAATGTAAAAAATTTGTTATACATCTGTTTACTGAAATTTTAATGTTAGTCACATTATTCCTCTGCTATTATATTTTATTCATAGCAATTATCATTTTCAGCAAAAAACAACAATCTGCAGACAACACAAGACATGTAACCTTCAATAGTGATCCAGAAATTCATTATCGAACAGCAAGCGAAACCAGTAGTGCTAGCACACCGAAAAGTGTGCAAAACCGAAAGGAGAAAGAGAAAGAGTTTCATTTAAATACTAAAATGAATGATAAATCTTATTCATGTACATTTCTTAAAACACCAGAAGAAAAATCTGAAGCTGAGAAGAAGTTTGATGAGTTACTTAACGAAAAATGTTCTTGGAGTTACAAATCTATCAAAACTATCCAATGCCAAAGGCAAATAGAAAATAAGAAAAGCTCCATTTACCAAATACAGAGCAGTACTATTGAAACAGTAAATATTGCAGAAAATTTATGTGATGATAATTACTGTGAAGACAAAGAATTTGGAGATAACAATGGTGAAATAAAAAATGAAAAAAAGTACCAAAGAAAAAATAAAAAGAAACAACCTAGAAAATCCAATAATTCTAGAACAATAAAACATAAAAATTCACTAATAAATAAAAATTCTTGTACATTCAACAAAATATTGGATACAAATATACAAAATGATGTAAAAACTACCAGAACTAAAAGAAATGTTAAAGTTATCAGTTATGAAGAAGTGTCTGATGTAGAATATATTTCATCCAGTAGTGATGAGGGAATTGTTCTGCAAAGTCGTATATTTAATGGTAATTCTGATGATGATGACAATAATTCGATAAGGAGTGATGATGATGAAATTACAAAGATATATCCTTCCAACAACAAGGAAGAGTTAAATAAATTCACAACTTGCAATTCTTTCAATTCGAACTGCAATTCTGAAATTCCAACACAACAAGAGTTAAATGAAAATGTATCTAATTTTGTGGAAGAAAATAATCTTGACAGTGAAAGACTTGCAGTAATTGATCAAGAAGATATTTCATGTAAAAATTCTTCTATAGAGAAAGTAATGGAAGAGAATGTAAACACATCTACATTGCAGTTAAGTTCACTGAGTGAACTGGACAATAATGAAAATGAGGTAAATAAAGATAATAGAGAAAATAAAACTCAGAATAGTCAAACTGATCTGAGCTTAAAAATACTTCAACAATATAATAACATTAGTGCAGAAATTCAATCAGTTTGTAATGAACTGGAGACACCTAAAAGTACTATAGAAGATGAAATTTTAGAAGACTTCTTAAATGGAAGTTTTGACATTAATAAATATAAGCTAAAAATCAAGACACCAGAAGTGCACCAAATTGATTTAAATGAAGCTAAATTTGAAAATAACAATAAAAACGACTCTGTTTCTACTGTTAAGAAATTGCCTAATATAAGTGATTTGAAAAAGTCTAATAAAATAAAAGATTTGAATAAAAACAATGAGACAATAAAAAGTCATAATTTAAAAAATAATATAAGAAACAAAATAGACATTGAGAAAAGCCAATCAGATGATGAAACAAAAATACAATTTAAAAGATCCAATACAAAAGTTCAAAAATCTGTGCCGCATAATCAACAATTATATATTGGTTGCGAGACAATTCAAAATGACAATCTCCAAGATAGAATTACTCTACTTCAAAGTCTAAATTTCAAATCGCACAGTAAAAATTTGAATGATCCTCCTAAAAACACTAAACATAAAATTGCAAAATGTGATGGCAATAATAAAGAAAAAAACATACGACAAACAGCACTTGCAGTTAAAGAATCCAAAGTGAATAACCTAATAAATACAGATACAAATTCTTTATCGTCCATTGAAGAAGATAAAAAATGTGTCGGGAATTCGGAAGATGAAGTAGAAATAAACTTCCCCATATTTGAGGAAAGACAATATTCTGCAAAATATAAACAATCAAAAATTGAGTACAAAACTAATATTTATGACGAGGAACAGGAAACAAACGAGAAGAATGTATTGAATGTTGAGAAAGTAACATTAAAACAGAATACTAAAATGAAAAGTAACAAAAAGAATAATACACATAATTTTATCCTCAACAAAGAGATTAATTCTCCATTCTTAAACAAATATAATGCTATTACACCATATAAAAAAGCAGGAAATTTATTGACGAAAAGTGAAACAAATTGCACCATCACGTCAAATTTAAAAAGTAAAGATAAGAAACAAAGTCCCAAAACATGGGTAGAACTTGAAAATGAAATATTAAATAGTGATGAAAATGAAGCATCAACTTTTCAAAAGTGTACTTTCTTTCCAACTGAAGAACTAATTTCAGACAATGAGAAGTTACATTCATTTAAAAGAAATAATTCAGTACATTATTCTGAAATTGAAGATGAGGATTCTCAAGATAACTATGGCATTCAAAATTTAGTAAAAGAAAATTCCATTACTTTGGCAAAAAGTAATACAAATCCTGAAATTACTTTTGATTCTCCAAATGCAAGCATTATAAATAAAGTTATAATGAAAATGCAGCAATGCACCTCTCCTGTTTTAATGCCAAACAAAGTAAGTTTTTTTTTCTAATTAAATTATTGTACACAATTTTTAAAAAATTATCTTGCGGTTTATTTTAATATAAATATTTTTTAAAAATCAAAATTTATAAATTATAACCATCACAATTATATGTTAATACTAACACATCATCAGCTGTTTTTAAATTACAATGAGATATTTCAAAACTAATATAATTCAATACATACACCAACAATATTGTTAGTTACATGCAATATTTTTGTATAATGTAATTTTAAACCATATTTTTGTAATCAGACAATGACAATACGTTATGATATTAAACGACCCACGGATAATTTCTTAGTGCATTAAACTTTAAAAAGAATTTTTGAAAAGCTTCTTGGAAAATTACCCATCTTTGACATATATTTTATTCATATAATAAATTAAAAATGGCATTGAGAAATATTTACATTAATCTAAATATCTTTTATTTAAGAACAAGAAATAAGCTAATAATAAATTATTTCTTTCATTTATTGGATTATGAGAAATGTTCATTGGTTTCTTTTGCTATATAAATTTAACTTTTAAGTCTAAAGAATCGCTCATAAAAATGCTAGCATTAGCACTACACTATACTATACTAGCTCATAACACATTGTATGTATATTCTTTTTTTTGAGGTGGTAAACTAAATATTTATGAAAATGTGATGCTAATAAATTAAATCAGCGACTTATAAAATGTATTTTATTTTTAAAAAATTGTAAGAAATTATAACGTTTCTTAACTTCATGTAACTTAAATGTGAATCAAGGCCTAATCATACTAAATCAATTTTACCTATTCATAGTAAAAAGATAATTTTTTTAAATAAATGTTAAATCAATAGATATAAATTTTTGCTACTTATTCAAATTTATACATTTTCTAGAGGTGTAAAAGATAATTATATTCCATTATACAGCTTATAAATAATTATATGAACTTTTCCCATATTGGTTTTTGAGTTAATTAAATGTAAAATTCAAAGGTATAAAATGTTTCAATTGCATTATTACATCATCAGTTATATATAGAATTATGTTTAAAAAGGCAATTTGGCTATTAAACGGAACCAGCAATTTTCTTTTAGTGAACCTTTTTCTAATTTTAAGAATTAGGTAAAACTAATTTGAATGTTTATGTAAATATTTGCACATATTGAAATTCTTAAAAAGTTTTTAAATAATTTTGTTTTATTTTCAGGGTATGTCACAAATAGAAGAAAATAACAGAAATCCTATTCCAACAAAATACAGTAATTTAATACATAAAACACAATCAATCAATATTACAACTGAAAAAATTCCAAGCAATTCAAAACAATTGAAAGAAATAAGCTTAAATAACAATAATTGTAGAAAAAACAAAGTCAAAATGAAAGCACAAAAAAAATGTAGGATTTATGAAAAACATAACTTTAAAATTACAAGTTCAGAAAGTTTTAGTTCTATTACTAACCCCACTTCAATTAAAATTAATGAGAACTCCACAAAAAAGAGTAAATTTCCAAAAAAATTGCAATATACCAATGGGGCTTTAACCGATTCTAGTAATAGCTCAACACTTGAACTAAATAATTCATCTTCATCTCCTCAAGAAACAGTTTTAAATAGTAACTTAAGTTACAACCTAAGAAAAAGAAAATGCAATGGCAATGCTGGAACAGAAAATATTATAAATGAGAAAATAAATAAGATGAATAATTGCAAAAAATTAAAAACAACTTTGTATTCAACAGAAAAATATACAACAGCTACAATAAATCAGATGCTTAACAAAAATATTACAAAGGTTAATAAAAGTTTTTCTAATATAAAGGAGATAAAAGAAAAATGTAATGAAAAAGAAATTCTCTGTCAAGTACAACTTGATGGAGACTCAACTAAAAATAATGAAATATCGATTATGAAAACAACCTATCAAAACAAAGAAAAATGCAACAAAGGTTCTTATGAGGATAATGAAACTATGCTTTCTCAAATGAGTGACTTACAGTCAAATATTTTGGAAGAAATGAACAAGGAGAGTGCAGTTCAAATTTCCAACTAAAGGTATAAAAATGCCAGATCTAAATTTGCAGAAAAATAGTAAAAAGATTTCTAACACTACTTCTGTAAAACAAGAGCAAGAGAAAAATTATTCAAAAAAAGAATATGAAGAATATTTGGAAAAACTTTTTCATGTGGATGTTTTAAAAGATGGGTCAGCTCAAAATGAATTTTTAAATGACAATAATAAAGGGAAAAAGAAACACAAAAGATCATCTTCAAGTGAGAAAGTTCAACAAAAAAAGATGATTGCAAATAGTGATGATGAATTATTTTCCATTTCATCTTTAGAAACAGATTTGGAAGAAAATGAAGTAAGTAATAGATTTCTTACATAATTTCTATAATGTTATAATTTATAAAGTTATGAGGATAAGTCAATGATATTTTCTCTTTCTAATATTAATAACACAAGGAAATAAATAGATCATCTGTTAGGAATTATCAGAATATGATATATAATGTATTTGTAACCACTTTCTATTGTTAAATATAATATAAATCTTTTTACTTTAGCAACCATCGCAAAAGAGAGCATCCGGTTTACTTGCTGATTTTTTTGATTAATGAAGAAAATTCTAAAGGTTTGTTTCAAAGTTTGAGTTTTCAAGATAAGACTACAATTAATTTTATAAAAATTTATTCAGTGAAATATATATAATTTATATACAGAAAAAGTCACAAATGTGAAAATATATATACAATTCTCTGTGTAGACATTTACTTTTTTGATGAACAGAAACCAGAGAATCCCATGATTGAAACCATGTCTGGATCAGCATCATCATCAAGAGATTCAACAGCTTTTCTTTTTCGTTCTTTCCTTTTTTCTCGTCTATATTCCTTCACTTTTTCTTCCTGAGGGGAAAAAAATATCAATCTGATATTGATTCTTTTATAAATTTAGTTTTAAATTTTATGTATAAATATATTTTTTCACTTATGCTATTTTTGAATGTATTGCTTAAAGTGTTTGATTTAATAAATTGAATTTTTTAATCTCACTTAATAATATTTTTATTCATCATTCATACAAGTTTTACTATTTAATAAAAATAATTTACAATTAGAAATGATTATGATGCTTACGAAATTCAGGAAAATGAAATATTAATGCATATTTATTTACAAACCTCAAGAAATATGTATATGTTTTGTAAACACTCTGCACTCAGAGTTCATTTACACTTGAGATAGTTATGATTTTATGTTACAGAGAAATAATAAAATATTTTCTTTTTAAGGCATAGACAGAAAAGGATTTTTAATTTTTATAAAATACTATGAATATTAGAATAAAATTCATGATGATCAAAAGATAAAATTTATATTTTAAAAGAAAATTTTTACTTGCCTCATCTTTCAGTTCTTGCATTCTTTGTTCAAAATCATATTCCTTTTGCTTCTCTTCACGCTTTCTTTTGTTCATTTCCATTCGTTGTTTTACTTGATCTAGAGTAGATCTTTCTACTCTCATAGACATTCCAAGATTTCTTTGATCTAATTAACAAATTGGAATTTTGCACATAAATTTTGTTCAAGCAAATCATTTTGCAGGCAGTATTTGGAAATGAATTAAAGCATTTATTTTCTCGTTGAAAAAAAGAGAAATTTGATTTCATTAGCCTGAAATTTCACTATTTTGTCTAGGTCATAATTTACAAAATACTTATTTTACTATGTGTAGGTCAAAATTTGTAATTTTCAACTTGGATAGTTTTTGGGACAAACTTTCGTTATAAAATTATCTATTAACATTAATATAAATATAGTGTTATTAATTGTATAATTATTTATATTTTTTTAATGCTATTAAATAAGAGTTTAAAAAATCTGTTTTTGTATCAGTACCATATAATTATATTGTTTTACACATATGGCAGTAATTATTTACACCTAATTCTTTTATGTTAATTTATAATAGAAATAAAAGCTGATTTAAATATGTTTATAAAACTGATAAAATAAATTCTTTGTACATGTAACAAATATTTATAACTAAGTCTAAATCTAATTCTGAGTAAATTAGGTGAGAAAACAAGGAAGTAAAAGAGTAGGCTTACGTTTTTTTCCATTAATATGATCAAGAAAATTGATGGAATCTTTAACAACACAGTCACACACATTACAATAATAGCTGAAACAAAAATATTATAAACCTTTTATGGTATAAAATTATACACAAAAAATTTGTCCAGTTTTTAAATAAACTAATAATTAATTTAACGATCTAACAAACAAGAAAATTCAAATCTGAATGCAAGTCATCTGAGGTAAATGTCTTTAAAAAAAAAAAAGCTTTATAAGCTTTAATATATTTAAAGCAATGCAATTTTATATAAAATAGATTTATTATAATTATTATTATTTTGTAACAATCATTTCTTTAAAATAAAAACTAACATTTATTAAAGCAAATAGGGCAAAAATCTAAAGCTAAGCAACATTAATGTAAAATATGTTTTAATTTTTTATTATAGAATACTATAATATATAGTAAGAATATTAAAAATCTAGCTTAAACATAACTTGGAAAAAAGTACACTTATGAAGTTTAAAGTAGAAAATTTTTAATAAACTAAATAAAATCCTTTAAAATTTTCAATAACTAGCTAATTACTTTTACAATGATTTTTGTAATGATTTCACTTACCCTCCACTTTGAGATTGAGGTGTAGTTTTTGTAATAACAGTGGTTTTCCCTAATTTTGATTCAAGGTCAACCTATTTAAAGAAATGTAAGTTAATATTTGTAGTTATGATACATATTTATATAAAAATTATATAATTGAAGTAATAAAATTATTACAAATTAATTTTTAACAATGGTTGAAATTCAATGGCAATTTTAAATGTAGTTTTTTTTTTTTTTTTTTTTTTAGCCACAAAAGGTGAACTTCATTATTTCTCATCATAATTTAAATGAGATTAATTAAAGATATAAATTATTAAATTCATATTATAAAGCAACAATTCTAAATATGAAGTATATATGCAATATATTCATTTCAAAAATCAAATATTTAATAAGTTTTTAGAATAATCATTAAATATAACTAAAGTTGCCAAAAAATATTAAGATTTGCATTTAAAGAAAGTTAATTTTACTCATTTAATGAAAAATGTTGTTCATATTTGAAATCTTAAAATAGATTAACACATAAGACACTATATTCACACGTAAGAATAATAACCATAATACAAAAGAAATATAAAATTTACTCGGTAGTCTCTGGGTTTTAAAAATTCTCTTCTAACTGGTGGTTGTTTATCCCTTGATTTCCAGTCTATTTCAAAGTCATCATCATCTTCAAGTAATTTTTCTTGTGCAATTTTTTCATATTCTTCTCTATCCCACTTTCTGCGATAATCATCTGGTCTCTAATTATTAAAAAAAGAAAAAATGTCAAAAATATATTACTTTTCATGACATAATATACAATTATATTTCATAGTACTATTATGCAGAAAGATTGGTAAGTAATTTTGAGCTATAATAACAAAATATAAAAAGAAAAGGAAATTTTGTGTCAATTTAAAACTAATACTTAATAATATACAATATAAAAGATTTTTTTAAATAATTAAGTCAATCATAGCGAGATGATAATGCAACTGAATTTCTATCCATATTTAGGAAGAAAATAAAAGACTAGTTTAGTGTTTTTGCATATTATTTCACATTAGATTCTAAGCAGACAGAAATGAGATCATGCCTGCAAGTTGTTACAAAAGAATCTCAAGGCATTTAGAATGCTTGAAAATATCTTCTTTGATTTTCCTATATCTTTTATTCAGACAATAACAGAAAAAAGAACTTAAATTACAATATAATGCATTATAAAATTTTTGAGTGATATTTATATTTGTTTTGCTACATATATTGTATTAATTATATTTTATGCCAGAACAAGACAAATGAAAAACAAATAAATTCCAGGACAATTTTGAATACAAAGATCTTACTTTTTTTTGCGTCTTTGATATGATTGACAATATTTATCATAAAATTAAAACAACACTGAGATTCTTACAATATATACAATAAATTAGATGGCAAACTGTAACATTTCTTTGAATTCCATTTTCAGAATTAAATTTACTTAAGGTTTTTTTCTATATTTTTTTTCATATTATTTTAATGATCATATAGTAATTGCTATTGAACAAGATGATTCATAATATAGATTGTGACGAGTTTCTTGGTTCCTAATCAACAGCCATTGCTACTGAATTTGAAACAAAGAATGATATACATCTTTTTGTTTAAGTTAATATCAAATTTTTTTTTCTTTTAATTCTTTACATTTTTCTTTACACTTCCTTTGTTAAGGTAGATTACTACTGAGAATTAAATTGCTAGATAATGGGAAGCTTATTTTCAACTTAACTTATATATAATTTTTAGATGCTTTTGTAGAAAACTGGAAAGATGCCTCTTAAAACTACTAAACAAGGGGAGGGGGTGGGGAAACATGATTTGTTTTTGGATGATAGGAAAGTGTAACCTTTGCTATAAACTACATTAGTGAAAAACTAATTCTTTAACCTCTTCCCTAGAACCTTCAACTTGAAGCAGGAATTCAGCTTTAATAGACAAAGAATTTTTATTCTTTTCTTATTTTTAATATATTTTTCTTTTACTTTGTAATTTACAAATTCATGTCAACCTTATTAAATCACAATTGGATAAATCTTAAGTAAGTTATAAAAAATACATATACAATTAACTTATATAAATAACCTATATCACTAACTTTGATATTATTTATAAAGTTTTAATAAAAACATAGAACTCTAAATAAATTAAAAGACAACTTACACTTGAAGATGCCATCGTTAGTATTAACTGTAACTTCTTTGATAAAATCTAGAGGAGAAAAAAAAAAATTCACTTAAAAAAATTATAGAAAATAAGAGACATATAAGAATAATCCAATATTCTAACAAGTATTCTTCTTCAACAATTAATAATTGTGATACATTCATGGTTTAAAAAAAATTATAGTTTTTGTTGAATTTGATATTTGCAGATAACAACACAGTTCAGTTTCTTTCGTTCCTAACACGTGAACTGGACAAATTTCTTTCCTAGCATGTTTTCTTTTCTAACATTTAGCATGTTATTTATGTGTTAGAAACAAAATGTTTGAATGATTAAATAAGAGTTTTTCCATATAATTATTATAAAGAGCCATTTTCACATTAAGATTTGCAATTACTGCCAAATCCCATTTTTTTTTTAAAATTAATTATGAATTTTATTTTTTTAACAACTCAAAAATAGAAATCTAGAAACAAAATTATTTATATATTTGCCACAACAAGCATGTTATGTTTAAGATAAAATAGTCAGTGAACAATTATTTGAAAATATATCAATATATATGTCTTTATTCACCATATTTAAGCTTTAAATAAATAGTTTTTACTAGCAAATGCTAACAGTTTATGGAAATAAGGAAGATTGTAATTCTGCCTTTCGCAACTTAGTACAAAACTGTGGTTTGGCGACACAGGATTCTGTATCGGATAATCACCAATTACTTTAAGTAATGCAAATATATATATATAATATAGCACTTCCCTGACCAAGAACAAAGTAAGAAATGAACACATGCTTATATTGTGGAAAAAAATTTTTTTTACATTTTTATAAAACATGGATCTATATTATCACAAAATTAGATTTATAAAAGGCATATTTTCCGGATAGTTACAGGAAAATTAATAACATCAGTTAACTTTCCGTACAATAATTTAACAACTAGAATAAAACAATTACTTACATTAAAAGAAATTAAGATAATTTAAGATGATGTGAAATAAATTCAAATGATTAAAACTAACATTAAATTACAAACTATCTAACTTCATTCATTATATTCTAAAAAAAAGGTAATGTAATAAACGTTTCAGAATAGTGTACTTATATGTATATAATATCTAAATCAAAATCCATTTTATAAACTAAAAAATAATAATTGAAAATACAATTTTGTTACTCATAACTTATTGAATGTCTTACCTGTCCAAAAGTACTGATTTGCTATATTAAAATAATCACAATTTTATAATACAAAATAAAAAACTTAAACAAAGTAATATTTATTTTATTAGAAGTTGAGTAATCATGTCCTTCTCCTTGCATTAAGAAAAATTACTGCTTTGCTAACAAAACCTATCAAATGTATTTAAAATAAATGTCGTTGAATTATTATAATGGAATTATAATGTTATATATTTTTTAATTTTATTGTGTTGAATAATACAATTTTGATTACGAACAAATAAATATCGTCGATATGCATTTATTTTTATAACTTTTGAATATGGCAATACAGTGTATTAATTGTTTTGATTTCCAGTTTCAGTGAGTGGACAATAGATGTGACGTGGTCTGTCGTCGTAATAATTTTTACTTCTAATATTGTTGTAATAAAAAAATATTTAGCAGTGTGGATAATATCAGAATCTTGACTCAATATATAATGATGAAATTTCAATTTAATTGAAACCACTTTTCTGTTAAACGTCTTTTATTATACTCCACGTCGATATATCATGCCTAGTAATTATAGTTAAATTGCATTTATAAATTCATAAAGATGTCTGAAAGCGACAGTGATCTTGATTTCGAAAGTGCTGATGAAGATGCAGAATTTGCTTCAAGCCCAAAGAGTAAAACTACCATTCAAAAATATGCAAAAGGATGTTCTGGTAAAGTTGTGGCTGAAGAAATAGAAGACAGTGTTAATGAAAATGACACCAACTATGAGAAAACTTCAGAGACTTCAAAATCAGTATGCAAAAAAATTGAAAGTGACAATAACAGTAGTGAAAAATGTGATATCAAATGTGTGACAGAAGATGCCAATACATTAACTAAAAGTGATAGTACTGATTTTACACAAAATAACAGTAATGAAAGTGCTTCACCAAATATGCCTATTGAACCCAAATCGTTATTGCAGGATTCTGAAGAAAGAAATATCTCAGTGTCAAATTCTAAAAAGAAAGCCAATTCTAAAGCATTAAATGTTAAGCAAGTAATTGATTCGCCAATTGAAAACCCAGATCAAGTTGATACAACTCAATCAACACATGATGAAAAATCTGAAGCATCCAGGGATAAACAGCGGGTAGTTTTGAGGTTAGAAAAGAAAATGCAACAAAAAAAGCAACTTCCTAAAGAATCTCCTGTAGAAAAAGAAAAACCATCAGATCTCATTAACATTTTGCATGATTTAAGTGATCAACAACAGGTTAGTAAAAGTTTTAATTTTAATATTTTTTATCATACGCACTAAATCACCGTGATTAATACATTAATAAATAAATGTTCATGCTAGGTATACTTCAATGACACGAATGTAAATAGCAAAAGAATTATTTTTATTTAAGATTTGTATAAGAAAGTAGTACTTTAATTTTGTAATTTACTTTAATTTGTGAAATATGTTATGTAACTCTAACAAAATGTTTGTCTGTTGTCAATTTTGAGTATTAATTTAATTAAAAGTTGCTACATCAAAATTTCTATTTAACTAATTATTTTATCATGAAATTTTTTACAATTTGGTAAAATTCACAGTAATGTCATTACTTCTTTCTTTCTTTCTTGTAAACTAATTTATTTTAAATTGTATTCAAAATTAACTGTTATTCTTATAAATTTAACATTTATTTTGCATGTCCATTTTACTTCAGTCTAAGTTCTGTTCTAGATGTCATATAATAGAAAAAGATCTTTTAAATAAATATTGTACATACACATTTTTTCAAATTCAAAAGAGTATTTCTGTTGTATTTTTTATCATAAATATTATCTAAAAGCATTTTATGGTGTGATATTAATTTCCAATATTAATTATAAATATTAGATTAATTAAAAATTTTCATTATTTAAAAATATACTGTGTAGTACTGAAAAAAATAATACAAATTGATTTTACATTAAATAATTAATGGTCAATTTATTTCTTACTAGTTATATTATTATTATTATTTGAAATTGTAGCAATCTTCTTGGGGATTTAGTAGCTGGGGCTCAAGTTTGTTATCAACAGCTGCTTCATCAGTATCTACTTTTTCAAGTCAAGTCAGTAAGTCCTTTCTTATGTATAAAATAATCTTTCTGATATTATTGATAAGTTAATTTTTTTTCATAAAATCTAAAATTTTAGTTATTAACCAAATTATAATAATTGAAACCTATGAGAGATTTCATTTAAGAAATTAATATAAAACATAATGAATTGTAAAATAAGAATCTTTGATTCCTTCTCTTTCCTCCCTATAGCTTAATTTTTTTCGATTTATTTTTATTCGAGTTTTACTTTTTACCAATACCAAATTTTTTCTTATTGACTTATCATTTTTAGTTTATCTTTGAAGAAAGGGAGAAAAAAATTTTAGAACTTTTAAATTATTCATATGAAGCATATTAAAAGTAGAACTTGCACAATTAGTATTTCAAAAACTAATATGATGGATGTTAAGGTTGTTTTGAAAGGAATTATTTGTGTAGAATAATATATATAATCTTTTTTAGCTCAAGGAATTGGTTCTGTGCTTGATACTGTTGAAAGTACTTTAGGTGCTCCTTCACCTGAAGATTTGGCTACTGCTCTTAGTGAGAAGAAAGGTACTTTTAAAACAAGTTAAAAATGATAAAACCCTGAAAAAATTGACACTGAAGCATTTTTATAGATTTTTATTTTTGTTATGTATATTGTAATTATTAAAAATTACAATATACAATATATTCATGTAAAATGAATAGGGGATTTCTTTGCACTAAAACTAAAAATATCAATATAAATAATTTCTATTAAATCATGAGTAGTTTTAATATTTTGCTCTGTTGTTCTTGTATATTTTAAGGTTTTATTAATCTCTTCATATTTTTTCTAGGAGAAAAATTATTTTCAAATAATAATGAATTGCATCGCCCCCTCCCCCCATTTCCATATTATTTTTACTTTTTTGAAGTATTCTCTAACAATTGTATCACACATTCATTACAGATTTATCAGATCTAGAATTGGGATTTACCCATTTCAGACATACTTATTTTCAACCATAATTTAAAAGACACTAGTAATAATAATAACAATACAATGGTTACATGTATCTGTGAAATATAAGACTAAAGAATTTTCAATTGCTAAAAATTTGAATGACAGTTACAATAAACCGCATAACAATTAATTATATTTATAAATTATGACTTAATATAGCTCTACATATTTTATCTGTTCAATCAGATGTGTTTAATTTAATATATCTTGAGGATTAAATTTAATTTATAAAACACATTCAGAAGCCAAATCAATGTTTGTTCTGAAAGAATAGTGATGAGAGAGTATTATTCGAAGCTAAATAAAATGGGAAGAAACAACTGCATTTAAATCTATGTTTTTAAAATTTTTATTGACCTGTAATGTTTAGGTATGGAAAGTTCAAAAGTCTGTTCGCTTCTATCACTTCTTCAAATCAGTGCATATTATCTGAAAGAAAATGATGGACACATTGTGCCTCTGTTTAATTTTGTACATGTCAAAAAAACATATTGTTATAATTAAGAAGTTACAAGTTTTGTGAATGAATCTAAGAACTGGTCAGGGTTAGCTGCCATTTGACCTTCACTGCATTAAGATAAGAATAGCTGTTCTAAGAAACCAAATAAGTTTAAGTTTCTACATGACACACACTTATATAATATTATACATACAAACATAGTTTTAGGAAACAATATAGAATTTTTTTTCCGTACAATAAAACAATAAGTTCATTATTGTAATAAAATATATAATTGAATAAAACTAATTGGTTAGATTAGTTATTATTTGAAGTGCAATTATATCTCTTTTAGTATTCAATTGCAATTACTAATAAATCTTACGTTATGTAATTTTTTATTTCATTATTATAACTGGGCCAGCGAGATTGTTCATTCATCATGCTGATTTTTTGACATCTGAGAGCTGGGGCTAGCTTCTTCCAGGATAAAGGTGGACATTTGTGATTTTAGAAACAGCATTTCATATTAAATATTTATTTTAACCAATAGAACCATATTATGAACCTACCTTGAATTGTTTTATTTATAAATGTTTTTTTTAATATAAATATACAATCTTTTGAAAAAGTAAATAATACCCCCATCTTAAATATTTTTTCTTATTTGTTTATAAACAATTCCCAAAGATTTTCTGTAGTTGCAGAACTTAATTAAATTTAGTTATAAAAATTTATGAACAAATAACCTTTATAGTTCGTATATATATTATGAAATATATTTTCAAAATTTTTATTTATTTAGACAAATTGCACAAAAATTCATTTCAATCTAAAAAATTTTATTTGAATGTCAGCAAATTATTTAGTATATTATTATTTTGCATTATTTCAAAACAATAAGAAAACCATTCATGATATAAACATATTTTTCTATATTTACATATATGGCATGAAAAGTTAGTTTTAGTAAAGAATTTTGGCATATTCAAAAACTTATAGCTTAATGTATACCAGAATCTTTCTAATCAAACATACAGCTAAATCATCTGGCTAAAAAACTTTTTGTAATAATTAAGGTGTAATTTTTACAACTGATACCGTCTCAGATTCATAAATATTTTTTTAAAGATTGAATATTTGCCAAATAAACTTCTGAAAAATCATTTAGATTGCAGTAATGAAGAGTTTGATCTTTTGTTGTTTATTTTATTTTTTTAAATAGATTTAATTATTTTTAATAGATTTTATTAAGTACACTATGTCAAACAATTTTTTTTTTTTTTCACCTGGCTGAACTGGATTTGAAATGCTGCATTTTAAGTTACCATTATACATTTCAGTAAACATATTTGTATCTATTCTATTGTTATCTAATGTTAAACACAAAATAACTTAATTGAGTTCTTTTAAAACTTTTAGAGAATTTGAAGGCCATACATCAGCAGTTTGGTTTTCCATTGCCATTAATGTAATTATATCTTTGTTTAGAAAACATTAATGTTATCATAAAAGTTTGAAAAGTGGTAAATTCATAAATAAAATTTTAAAACAAAAATTTTTTTTCATATTCTTTAATCAATGCAATCTTTTTATTTAAATATGATATATGATTATTGTTGTCAAATTTATTTTTTTTTATTAAAAGTGGTTAGATAATTTCAGATAAACATGATAAGGCCAAATTACCACATTAGTAATAAAGTAGTACTTACCTTCATCAAATTGTTACCTAATGTTTCACCGTGCTATGAAGTCACAGTCACTTATGTTATTTAAAGGAAATACCTATCCTTGGAACTTGCCCATTATAAACAGTTATGTTGTAAATGAAAACAGAATTCTCTTGCTTTATTAACAACCACACTTCAGTAAACTTTGAAGCAATAGATGTTAAATGCAAAAAAAATAGATGCGAAGCTGAACTTTTTCACTGAGCAATTTTTTTTACAACACAACAATTACTAACTGAAATAATATTACGACTACATTATTGAGTAATTAAAAGTACAAAATACAAATAAAATATTTATAGTAATTAAATTAAAACACAGACATGCTAAACACGCCAGGCTACAAAGTGCCAAGTAAGTTCTATGCTAGTTGAATGCCCCCAGGTGGGACGTCACATAATATTTTTATGATATGCTTGTGGCCCATAGAAGACTGGCTTATCTCGCTGGCCCCATTATAGTTCAGTTGAACAAATTATATCAATTTGCTTTATTTTTATTTTAAGCTGAAGCAGAAAATAGTGAAAGCAAAGAGAAAGAAAAAAGTAGTTTGTTACCAGATGTATCTTCTTGGACTAAAATGATTGAAAATACAGTGAGCATTTAAAATTTTTAATTAAAATTAGTAAATTGCAATTTTATAAACAATTATTTATAATTTAATTATTAGGGAATTAATGTTTTACAATGCTTCATATATTATTAAACTATTTTCCATCAGCATTTCTTTTGTGAGAATTTGTTTTTACCTCATTTAAAATATAAAACAAGAATTATAAAGATATATATACATACATTCCAATTCCCAGAATAAATTTTTGAACATTAATTTAATTGAATTTTTGTTATATATGAATAAAAATGTTAAGTAATGATGCAACTTTATTATAATTAATTTTTATAGTAATAAATGTAACATTTTTTCTGTTTATTGAAGATGTAAATCTTTAATTAACTAACTATTATATATTTAATTTACTTTCATAATTAATTAAATATTATATTTTTAATTTATAAAATTATAAATAAATGCCTTTTTGTAGCAATTTGAAATATATATATGACTAATTTCTAAAAAGAAAAAGTAACGCAAATAAATTATTTAATTTTTTTTTTTATATAATGACAAATTTTTATTTTGAGAAGTTTTTTTTACATATGTACCTATTGAAACTTGCATAACATAGCAGTTAACAATTCTGCCTTTTTTTTTTTTTTTTTTTTTTTTTTTATCATGTTTAATTTAAACATGCTTATCTTTCTTTTTAAAATTTAATTTAATATATAATCCTAATATTTTATCTGAATTGTTTATTTATTTTAGGGATCTAAAGTTATAATGGGTGGACTAGATACCTTAGAACTTATTGGTAAAAAAACAATTGATATGCTCACAGAAGGAGATCCAGGATTGAGAAATAAACGTGCTGCATTTAATACAGGCTCCAATCTTTCCGAGGTTTGTTTGTTTGCTTGCTAGATTTAGGATTCTGTTTCATTTAATAACAAATTCTATAATTTATTTATAAACATTTTTTTTTTCTTTTTATACTTACAATTTTGCTAAGATATAAATTTATTACAGAAAATTTTTATTGAATGAAGTAAGGTTTAAATATTTTTAGTTTCAATGCTATTAATTAATAATTTGACAAATAATGAGAACTTTTTTTGGGAGGGTGGGAGGTTTAGCTGTTATAATTATATATGCCTTCTCTTTTCTTCATTTTAAGTAGATTGTTATAAATAAAAATATTCTTTTCTCAACATTTTTGGAAATTTTATAGAAATATTTTATTTTCTATAATTTTAGTATAAATAAATTTATTATCTACTTTCACTAACATCTACTGAAAAAAAAAGTTTGACATTTTTAAACTGTTTTGATATATTTTATAATTTTGTTTAATAAATATAGCTATTGCGAGAAATCAAAGCCAGAGCAGATGAGCAAGACAAAGAAAATTCAGAAGAAGATAATGTACATTACAGTCAAATTTTTGATGAAAAACAAGGACTGGTTCACCTTGAAGCTCTAGAAATGTTGTCAAAACAAAGTGAAGCTAAATTTCAAAGACTTATCATGAGACATTCTAAAAATTCAGATGTTAAAAAAAGATTAGAAGAAGTCAAGTCCATTTGTGAGAATATACCATTATTGGATGATCCATCAGGTTTGTTTTAAAGTCATTATTTAAAACTATAATATGTTTTCTTTATGTTAAATAAAGCATTTATTCTAAAATGTATTAAAGTTAGTTAGTTATAAAATCATTAAGAAATACTTGCTTGAAATTCATATTTAACAAGAACTAAAATACATAAGTTATTAAGGATTTATTTAGAAAACAATACTCACATGTTCATATCTGTAAATAATTTTTATTCAACGAAAAGTTATGAATCTAACAATAAAAAATACTTCAAAAAATTTAACTGACTCCAATTTAGTGAATTTTGTTAAATTTATATCAAAAGTGAATATTTTATTTTTTATTTATTATTATAAATTGCTTAAATATTAACCAGCTGTAATGTACATACATTGCAGATTGTGAAAGTTTTGAAGACTTCGAAGCTGTATTTAAAAAATATACTCTTGAATTAAGCATACCTCTAAATGTGGAAAATATTACTAAAGTAAGCTTGTGTTTTACTTTTATTTCTTCTAAAAAACATGTTCAGAGTTATGAATATATTTTTTTACTTATAATTTTCATTCTAATATTTTTTTTCAGGTTTAATTTTTATAATTACTAAGTATTCATTAATTGTATTATTATTTTGTATTGTTAAAATAAATATTTTTAACCCTTATATTTCACATATTATTATATTTTTAAGTTTATATACTCTTAATTATTTATATTACAATTGTTATTAATTTGTATAATTTAGATTCAAAGGCAAATCAATAGGATAATCAATGATTATGAAACTCCATCAGAAGATACTCATAGTCTCCCTAAGGTAATCTTTGTTATCTTGTGATAAAATGGCTTAAAATTCCATTCCATTCCTGATAAATCATTAATAATCTTAAGTTATGTGTATAATTAATTATTTTTGTTGAGTCAGTTCAATTACAGAAAAATATCGTATTTATGATTTAATGTTGTAAAAATCAATATAATTTGTTCTTAAATCTGTAGGCCACAAAATATATTCTTTTTTAAATATTCTAGAACACTTATTCTTAAATAAATCAAATTAAGAGTAATTTTATGATAGTTATGATTTTGATTTCAGTTCAATTAATGTTGTCATAAAATTACTCTTAATTTGATTTATCTAAGAATAAGTGTACTAGAATATTTAAAAAAGAATATATTTTGTGGCCTACAGATTTAAGAACAAATTCTATTGATTTTTACAACATTAAATCATAAATATATTTTTCTATTTATCTGAGATATTATGGTGTATAACTGTACAAAATTTATTAAATTTCTATCTGAATAAAATTTAACTTTCTGCAGTTGTTTCTGAGGTATTGTTTCATTTGACAAGGTAGCATATTTTAAAAATAAATCATTCAAATGTGTGAATAAATATTTTACTTTTGTAATATCCTATTATTAAAAAAAGGTTTGTTTATTATAGGAAATTTTTCAGTCTGCTATTTACAGTTTAGCAGAGTTTACAGCAAAATGCATAGAAACATTTCACAAAGTAGCTGAACTTATTCTGGTACAACCAAATTTAGACATGGATCTGGAGCACTGTGCAACAAATCTTACGGGGTAACTTTACAAATATACATTCTTAAATTTATGATGTATATAAAAAAACTTTTCCCTCATAACTAAGTATACAATATATTTTAAATTTAGGTTGACAACAGTAATGTGCATAGAGGTCAACAATTTATCTTCCAGATATCACAAATGTTTAGAAATTGCATTTGTAAGTGAAAATTTATTTACTTAGCACTTTTCTTAGTTTTATATTCATATTTTTCATTAATATTTATATGAATAGTTTTCTCTTTAGGAACACTTCCAAAAAAGCGGAAACAATGAAAATGTAGATGTTAACACTTTGGCAACTAACCTCTATGTGGAAGTATGTTTATATAATTTGTTTTAAAAATTTCCAAATTAAATTAAATTACTGGCTAATAATTTCCAAATTTAAAAAAAATTTGAACATTCAATGCATTCTTTGAATAATTTTGATTATTTAAGGAGAATATAATTTTTATTTTTCAGGCTTCTAATAGTAATAACTATATTCAAGATGCTTACCAAATGTTGGTTCCAGTATTACAAGTATGTCTTCTTGAAGCTATAGAATAAAATTATATTTTATGTATAAATAGTTTCAATAAATTTTATAACTGCAAATTTGAATTTTTACCAGCATTGGAATATATTTCTATTATTATATGAAGTATCTATTTTCAAAGCAATAGATAAAGCTCATGTTGTTCAAAAAAAGAAGTAATAAAAGCTAGTTAAGCAGTTACAATGTGTTTTTGTAACTTTTGAATTATGACTCGTAAATTAATTAAAACAGTATTTTGTAAGTGTATGTACATGAATCAAATAACTTGGAAAGTAAATAAAATAGAACATATATTTATTTCACAATCTCTAGTAAAAAATATAACAATACAATTATAAAAGCTTTTTACATAAATATTAAGCATGACATAATTTGGTTTATGTACTTGTCCACCGTTTGCCTCGTTTATTTCCAGCCGGAGGTTTTTGCAGTTGAAAGGGCTTTTGATTATTCAGACCAAATTGAGCAGAATTATCACTTGCAAACCCTGTTGCATCACTCAAATTAGAACTACCAAAAGAAGGCACTCCAGTTTGGCCTGTAATGTAGTTTAGAGCATAATATAAAACAATCACTCACATTTTTTATGAATATTTTAAGACAAAATTAGGATTAGTTCGTGGTATGAAACTTCATAGTATTTTTCCTTTTTAAGGTAATTTTTTCAGTGGTGTTTCCATGTAAAAAAAATATATATACATTCTAAACAATATATACCCGGTTAAATTTAAGTTAATATCATGAGCATTCAATCAAAAGTTGTAACATCCTTTTTAGTTGGCTAATCATATAACTAAATTTATATTTCAGGCCTTTATTATGTTATAAATATTGTAAAATTTTTGTATAGATTTCTCTTAGAAATTATAGCTCTCATTAAATATTCTTGGAAAAACAACCATGCATGTATTTTACAATGGATTTAATATGTTTCTTTTTATTCGCTTACAAAGTTCGTCATTAAGTAGGGATGTTAAATTATGTAATATTTTTTGATAACTTTACACCATTTATAAAAAATGGTAAAGTTATTTATTAATTTTTTTTTGTAAATAATAGTTAAATTAGCTATTTTTATATATGCTAAATAGCAGTTTGTCTTAGATTAGTAAACAAGTGGTATATTTAAATTTCATATTTTGCTATGCAAGACTATATTAGATTAGTAAAATTTTATTTGCTTCTAGACAATCTGAATATTTTACAGTGTATAATATTCTTGTTTCATTCTCATAAATGATGTATTATTGATAAAAAAAAAAAAATCCATTCAAAATTTAAACAGTGTAAAACCTATGTGGTTTTTTTTTTTTTTATTGAATCAAGGGAATTTAAAGTGTTTGACAAAGAGAAACTGCATATATTGTCTTATCAATTTTGTATCTTTACTTTGTCATAAAAACAGGCTAACATATAAAATATATGTCTAGTAATAAAAAGAACTTAAATCCAGAAAACATATTACACACATTGAAAGAATACAATAAATTTATTACTTTTATCATGCTTGAAGATTTACATTAAATCAGAAGTCTGATGTAATAAAATAATTTCAGATTTAACTCGCATCATTCATTTTAGAAAATAAAACACCATTCAATGCTAAATATTCTGAAAATGTAATACAAAACAGATAGCTCTTTAAAGATTTTTGATTTTAAAAAATATGCACCTAAATTGGCAGAAATAAAAGCACATTTCTAAAACATGACAAAACTAACTCTTACCACTATTTACCTAGTGGTTTAAAAGGTGTCAGATTTTGAAAGGGCGCAACACGTTTGACACTCATCGATGATATTGAGTTCCTATTGGCTAATGATCCTGAAATAATAAAAAATTATGTCATGTCTTAAAATACAATTATATAAAATTTATTTATGGTTTCTTTTTAATATACTGACCACTTTCAAATCCTGATAATCCTAAATTTCCCAGAGAACTACCACCTATATATATAAAAAATAAAAAAATTATTAAAGATTGTAATTTTAGAAACAGGCAATATAATTAAAATTTATTCAGCAGCTAATACAATAAGTCAAAATTCTTTTCTAGGAAATATTATTTCTTCTAATTTTAGTTTAAGTTGACACAAAAGAATAGAACTTCAATGCAATTATTATGTTTTAAAAATAGAATGTTAATTTTAATGTTACAATATACTATTACCTGGTAGTTGTTGAGAACGATTAAATACATTTGTTATTGCTTTTCCAACGGCACTCTGCATTGCAGCAAATGGTGAGGGTCCATAAGTAACTGATGCTGGTAAATGTGTAGATGGCATTGAATCTTTCATATTTTCTTTATATTTTTCCAAAAGTGTCTGCATATCTCCATGGTTTAGCCTTTGGCTATTAATGAAATGCTCTTTATACAGCTAGAAAATAAATATTTGTTAAAACAAATTATCCAGGAACAATAATAATTTTTTTAATATTAAGATATTGGAATTTTAATAAATTAATAGTTTTGCATTTTTAAATAAAACCCAAAGCTCCATCCTTTTATAAAAATATTATTCATATTTAACACAATCATTCGCTTTTTTTTTCCCCCCAATGTTACAAAAAATAAATTTATCTTATAATAAGAGTTACAATTACATAAATATTAAATATGTTTTAAAACTCCTTTAGAACTATTAAATCATTAATATTCATCAATTCCTATTTCAAATTTACATTTATTAATTAAGGATAGTTACTCAATCTTTTCCTCACCTGAACTTCTTGATGAACAGTTTGTAACTGAGCGGCTAATGTAACAAATGTGTCATGAATCCGCTTTCTAATCACAGTCCATTCTGTAACAGTAATTTAAATGTAGATATATACAAAATTTTATTAGAAATTGAAAAATAAGATCTCAAAATTAGGATATCACATAACTTCACCATAGACATATATTAATTTTATTTAATAAATATGATTTATGCTAAACAAAATCTTAATACGTTTGCAATAAGTTTCAGGATCTGATCAAAATATTGCATTAAGCACTAAAAAGATATATAAACATGCATCTACTTTATTTCAATATATAATTTTTTAGGACATGATTGTTAAGTTTTGAAATTATATCAAAAGAATATGTTGAATATACAGTGATTCTAATTAAGAAATAATAAAATGACACAATTTACATAGATTCATGTGCAAGGCTCAAATTCACATCCAATTAACTACATTATGGGTGAACATTTAATTTTAAAAAGGAAAAATAATATGGAAATGAAACAAATATATGTGCCAAATTTATAAAAATACAAATCCATAATATATGATTTTAAGTGAGCATGCACAAATGATATTCTTGCCTACAGGAATACATACCTATGAGAAATATTATGTTCTCATTATTAATGTATATTTGAGAACATAATATTTATGACTAAATATGATTAAAGTTTGCATAATTGTCTTGGGCTTCTGTTAACAGTTGAGGAGGATTTATTACAAAAGAAATGTATTTTCTAGTTTTAATGGCATAAAAGAGAGGAAAATGCCAATGATAAAAAATATGTAGTAAAACTTGCAATATTAACATGGTTTGCTGTTTTAACTTATTGCATCTATGAATTTTTCATTGCAATCGGAAAAATTAAGCATATGTTGGCATGTCATACTATGCAAATTAATATAAAATGAAAAAGCACAATATAATTGCCAGCTTTCTAAATATTATAGAACTTTTGATAAAAAAATTTATTTTCAAACTGGAAAATTCTCAAAAAATTAAGTCTTTTAGGAAGAAGCAAGCTGATATGCACATGAATAAATAAAGAATAAAAAAAAATTATTTTTTTAAAAATTAATTAAGAATGTTTTCATCTCCCAAATTATTTCGAGCAGAACTAATAACTTCTACAAATATACACACCATTGGGAGTCAAAGTGTAAGGTTGTGATAGAGATAAAAGATGCCTTTCCAATTGTTCAATCTGCTGTCTATAGGATTGCATTTGTTTTTCAAATAAATTTGCTAAATTATGAAAATATCTGGAAAAAAAGAGATAAAACATGTTAATTATAAAGTTAAATATTAATTATAAATATGAAATTTATACTGTCTGAAATCTTACTCTGTAGATGCATTGTTTTCATATTGTAATGAGGTAATAGCATCTTTAGTTCTCTGTGCTATTTCTGCATTTTTTAATTCCTAAAATTAAAAAAAAACAATATATCTAAAAAATTATATTCCCTTACAAATATATATGCTTATACTTTTGTTTCAAATAAATTAATCAATTGCTGTTATTTATTTCTACAGTATGATACATACATCAATATTTAAAAATTACAAATACAGATAATTAAAATTGAGTACAATAATCAAGAAAAAATATATATAATTTTAATACTTGATTTGATTCTTCTTTCAATTTTGCTATTGCAATAGCATTTCTGTGAAGACCATTGGAAACTATAGACAATTGTTGCTTTAGGGTACCAACTAATTCTTGAACTTTGAATATATTTTTGCTGGACAACCTGCTCATTTCTTCACGAATAGCTTTTTGCTCCTTCACATATTTTCTGAAAATAGATAAATATATTTTCAAAATGTGAATTTACCTTTTAATATAATACAAAATATTATTAATTAGACACATTAAGGGTAAATGTAATGGTTAAATAAAAAAAAAACTTATATTAAAATAAGTATACTTGTATGCATATATAAAACTATCTCATTACACAAAACATTTCTCTAATTAATTTAAATGTTACTTACTATAATTGAATAAGTAAATATCAGTCTATAAAATTAATATGTGATGCTTATCTTTTAGAATGAGGAAAAAAAAGAGTATGCAAATACAGTAATATAATTGTAACATACTTAAATGATTCAACAGTGACAACAATTTCATTTGGTATTGATGATTCCTTGGTTGCCTTGCCATCCCTATTTATTTAAAAATGAAAGATTCATATAATAAACTAATAACATATTCAATTCAAGCTTAAAAAAGAAAAATTTAAATTAAATACAATAATTTAATATATTTACTTACTTTTTATTATTAGATAAGCTGCTTCCTAGAAAAAAAAAAGTAATCAATATAAAAATAAGCTTACAAAAATATTTGATGAAAATAGTAAAATAAAAAAAACATAACTTATGGAAATAATAAATTTTAATACCATTTAAAGTGGATGAACTTTGTAAATCTACTCCACCAAGCCCTAAAGAAGTTGATGTAGTTGGTAGAGCTGTAGAAGTAGGTAAAAGAGAACTAGTTCCAAATGTAGTAGTAGTAGTACCTGTTCCAAATGCAGTAGTACTAGTACCAAACCCACCACCTATTAAAAAAATATTTACTTAATATTACCAATGCTCACTCAGTTGGTGGCCTACAACTTGTTTTTCTCTACTTTATAACATTAGAGGTATAGAACTCAGTTTTAAAAACATTTCACTAGTTTATAACATTTTACAATTGACTGTATATACTATTCTTTAACAGGCAAAGCAAGTCAACAACTCTACTTTTGTAATGTTGAAGGCAAGACCAAGTGGTGATAGCATTCTGTGATAGTACCCTTGTGGAAATTAAATAGATATAAAGCATTTTACTATTTACTTAATATTATAGTGTGTGTCATAAAAATTACATACAGAAGTTTACATGCATTTGATTTTTTTTTTATACATTGTAAATGATTCAGCTTAAAAGGCAAATACTTTTAGATCATTCTTTCAAAAGAAATATTGATTTGGTAGCCAATGGTGTTATATGCATCAAATTTAACTCTTGAGGTGAATTCAGTTGTCTAAACAAAAATAAAATAAAAAAAATCTAAAAAAAATAATAATAATAATAAAGCCACTAAATAATTTGTACAGGGGAACAAAAAGAAAATAAAGAACTTGAAAGCTGAACAGGATGTTTAAAGAAATAGTAGATCAAATCAAATCTTTCTGAAAGCTTTCCTACATATAGTATAAAAGTTGTACAGAAGATGAACAAAAATTTGACAAAATTGACTGATAATTACAAAATAAAAAAACATACTTTAATATCCCAAATGCTAACTCTAAAAAAGAAATAGGTTGATTAATGTGTCAATTCTTGAAGAAAAACAATGTACCAAAAGAAACCATTGTTCAAATAAAAGAATTGTGTATAACATGATATTAATTGTCTATATGCTTAAGAAAAAAACAGTATCAATGAGAATCCCTAACTGAAAGGGAGACTCGCCAGAAATGCTATTTAACCATGATTGATACACAAATATATCAGAAAAAGAATTTTGTTTCACATTGAGGATTCAAAATGATTCAGGATAGACAATAAACAAACTAGTGACTGTTGAATAGAAGGATTGAACAAAGTGGTTTCTAGCTCAACTACATCTCTTTACAAATCAAATGTATAATGCATTCAAAAACATTAAGGTAAACTCACTAATCGCCATTTACAGATTTGATTGAAAATTGCACTAGAATTGACAAGAATGTTAACAGTTCAAAGTAAGATCCACATCTCAATGCTTTTGAGAAAATCGAATTTAAAAAAAATTAATGTTTTATACATTTAAAACACTTATTAATAAATTTAATGGTATGGTGGCTAGCGCCACAAGCTAATGTTTCAAAGAATGCAAGTAGTAATACATGCCTATCGCATTCATTTTTATTACTTTGTGTAATAAAATATCATTACCAAATGAGAAACCCCCTGTTGGTGCTGCAGTTGAAGTTTGGCCTAGAGTTGGAAAAGCTGAAGTAGTTGTAGTGGATGTTGGAAATAATGATGAAGAAAAACCAGGAGCTGCTTGCTGAGTTCCAAAAAGACTAGTTGTGGTAGTTGTAGTGGCTCCAAACCCTCCAAAAGAAGGAGTACTAGTACCTGTTTAATTAAATATGTATGATTGAAAAACAATATAATTCAAAAGACAGGGAATTTAAATAATTTCACTTTATAGAAAACTAGTTTTATAAACATAAACGTGATGATAAAATTAGTTCAATTCCAATTTTAGTCAAACTACTGGATATTTATACCATTAAAGTAAAGAATATGTTAAAGGTACATGATTTTTTTTTAATTGCCTTGGTTCTAATATTTTACTATTTAATTTTTTTACATTGTAGGAATCATTAAAAAAACTACACATCTTCATGATAACTTATTTAAAAAATAACCATTTAACACTTTATGCTGAAAAGAATTAAATACAGAAAATTATGACAATTTAGAGATGAATTGAAAAAATATAATAAATATATATCAATAAAAGACATATTTTTTTTTTATAACTGTTAATGTTTAAAAACTTTTTTTATGTCTTGTTGGGTGGGCAAATTCAGAAAACTTTGAAATAATTATCGAATTTAAAAAGTAAAGCAATAAAATTTTGTAACTTATGAAAACTAATCAAAATCTCAAAAATTTTTGCCAAAAGAAATAAAAGAATTTTTTTTTTACAAAAAACAGCCAGAAAATAACTTTTACTAGAACTAGAACTTTTTTTTTTTTATTTGGCTGTTTTTACTGGCATTGTTAAAAAAAAATACACATATTTTTTTATACATATATTTATAAAAGATTGATTAAATTTTATAAATAAGTTTTGGAGATGCTATGAATTCAAGATTGAAAACTAAATGCAGCATGAAAAAAAAAATTGCCTAAAAGAAAATTAGGACAAATAAAGAAATTTTAGAAAAAATTTAAAAAATGCCAAATCCTGATATTAATTTCTAATTTTGAAATGACAAAAGAAAATAAATGTCATAAATGCAAAAGTTTAATTTTTCAACATCAGTTATTTAATTTCGGTTTTGGTAAAAAAAAAAGATCTTCCACACACATGAATGCAAATTACAATCACAATAAGCTGCTTTTTCAAAATTTTAATTAGTATTTCAAAGACTTATATTAATAAAAAAAAAAAATAAAAAAAAAAAAAAAAAAAAAAAAAAAAAGAGACCTTATTCTTCGAATCGTCACAAATCTTGTAATATGTTTATAACTTCGACTTGCTCCGGTTTCAAAGGAAATTTGTGTGTATACATTTTTACAGATTTTAATAGTGACTATTATATAGTGGTGAAAATGTAATTTGCAAATAAATAACTTATTATTATTGTTATTTACTTACCAAAGAGACTTGTACCAGCTTGAGATGTTAGGTTTGTAGGTGCAGTGCTGAAAGATAAATAAATTTCTATAAACCATTCTTTTTTTTTCCCCCTCCATTTTCAAGGGGAAAATTTTTAAACGTGAGTAAACATTAATTTACATATTATGAACACTTCCTTTAATGATTCATTTTTTTATAATATTGCAATAGTTCTGATAATACATAAAAAGTATACAAAGCCTACAAATTATACACACACACACACACATATATATATATATACACTCAAGAGCCAAAACATTATGACCACCTGTGCATAACGAGTTGGCCCACCTTTGGTGCGCAACACAGCTTTAACCCGCCTTGGCATGGATTAATACCAGTGGATAATTGGACTTAATACCAGTTAAATACCACTTCCACCTGATCATGTGTCTTCCACATCATCCAAGCGAGTTCATTGCAAAATGTAGGGGCGGTCATAATGTTTTGGCTCTTGAGTGTATATGTTTCTAATATATTATCAACAAAATTAAATATTCTGCCAAAGCAAATCTAAAATAATTCCTATTTTAATAAGAAAGCAAGAATCAAGAAATATTTATAGCTATACTAATCAAAATGTATCTAAGACTGCATAATATAAAATTCTCAACATCATGATACTTGTAACCAAGTTTGCATTAATTTATTATTAAAAAAAAAGTTGCCAAAAAATGTCACCAAATTCTAATGGTTCTTATTTTGCGATTTGGCCAAATCTTGATATTAAGCAAAGGAATAAAGTTAAAGTTATCAGATCTTTCTTACCTTTTTAATTTATTTGGAATCGATTACAAACAAATTGAGAAACATTTTGATTTTTTTTTCTTGAGTTTTAATTTAAAGTATTCATACAGCATTTAAGAAAAAATTCTATGAAACATAAATTAAATTCTTATTTATTTTTTTGTTGGGCAATTAACACTAAAATTCAGAAAGATAATATCGATTCTAATCTACCATACATGAAAAGATGAAAATCAAATTTTGTGTGTTATCCAAATATTCATTTAAAAACATCAATTTATCATGTAAGTCAAGGTATAACAATATTTGGAACTCTACCATTTATGGATCAAATAGAATTTATCACCAGTAATAAAAAGTAAAGTGATAAAAAAAATACCATATTAATACAATAAAAAAATTATGCAGAAACAGCATTAAAATGATAATATTAAATAATATTTAGCTGGGCCGATATACAGATTATCAATAAACATTTAATTTAATGCTCATTTTCAATTAAATTTAATACAAATACAACACACATAACAGTTTAAATTAAAAAAAGTATCAATAAATCATATTCCGGCAAAATAAATTGTGTTCATCAGTTATTATTCAAAAATGAAAACATATTAAATAAAAAAATATTAGAATTTCAAACAATTTTATAAAAACCAATTTAAAAAAGAATATGAAAGTAATTTAAATAAACCAATATGAAGAGTTTGCAAAAAAAAAATTTCTAGAAAATATACCAATAAGAAATGTTGAAAATGGTTCAGAACATCACCAACTCACTCCTCCCAAAACAATACCCACATATTTTATAATTAATAAATATGGATAACAGTAGAAATAAAATGGTAATGTTACAAAATTAAATCTTTACAGTATGCAATAGGTATAAAATTACAAATATCTGGTTCCTGTCATATGCACCATTAGAACTATTTATATGATTCACTATGGGAATTTCCCCTGGTAATCCTAACTGACAAATATATGGGAAGGGGAAAGTGTTAAGAGAAAAATACCTATATCTTAAATGTACAAAGAAAACACTTAAGAAAATAAACAGATGGATAAAAATAAGATTATGTATTCAATAATAACAAAAAATAATAATAATAAGATTATGTAAGTATTATGTATCTTTCCTATCATGCATGTACAGAACTCACAATGTCAATTATATATTTTAAATTATATCATCTAAAGTGATCTTCAATGACGTGTGAAAATTTCCCCGCATTTCTTTTCAATTCTAATGTTTTTATAATTATTGAATACATATTTTTTTATAAACCAAGTTTTACTATACAATGCCGACACATATAAAAACAAAATTAATTCTCGTTTTATTTTCAATGGGTAAAACTATTACAACGGGCAAAACAATGAGCTAAACTATATGTCCAAATAACAAATATTAAAAAGATATTGTGATAATTATTATGTAGTTATTTCAATATACATGTTTACTTGAATTCACCTATAAAAATTACTATGATCCAATATTTTTATTGATTGTAGCAAACTTTACAATTTGGACGGTGAATTATTCAAAATAGACATTATGCACTCTAAATATACTCTAATTTTTTTTTGTAATATTTGACAAATTGCAACTAAACAGAATACTAACCTTGTTGCTCCACCAAAGTTAAACTTGCCAAAAGTATTTTGCTGATCTCCAGTTCCGAACAGACTCATTGTAATTTAAAGCGGAAGACAAAAATTAATAATTACCGCTTTAAAAACAAAACGTGAAATCAAAATTTTTTGAGTTTTAGATTCTAGCGTTGCCAATCTTTTAAAAAATAAATTAACTAATGTTGGTGACGTTTTTTCACAAGCACTTGCCCGCCACCACACACACAAGTCTTCAATTTGATTGGCCGATAGAATCACATGATTCCACAGTCAATCGCTCTTTCGATCCTTATTTTTTTCCCCACACAATTTCCCCGTGCAATTTTATTCGCATTAGAAAAAATGGAATTCAATATTAAATTTGTTTCGGAATTTTTTGAAAAGCCTATCTTTCAAGCTTCTATATCTCGAATGCATGGATTCAAAAGTAAACAAAAAGATTTAAACTGCATTTATTGTGAAAAGTGTTTCATTTTTATAAGTGTTGATTCATATAAGCGTTGCTGCCATAGCAGTTGTCGGCCAGGCGCCTGTATATTTTATGTGTGCTCTACACTATTTTTTGATTTTATAAATAAAACATTAGAATTTATTGGCTATAACTGAAAGTCCCATCTTTTGCAGGAGAAACTGTGCCATATTTCCGCATAGTTCATGAGAAAACATCTAACAATCTGAATCTGTAATTGTCATAAGTTCATAATACTTACGTAAGTTTTACAAATAGTTAAGCAGAGAAATACTGACAGACTAACATTTCTTAAAATTGTTACTATCAGTAATATTTTTAAATATTAGTAATAGATAAAAAGTAGTCTTTTTACGTAGCATTCGATGAGTAATCAAACATTAACATCTTTGAAATAATTTTCAAATGCAAAATACATTCTTAAGGGACAAATCATTATAAACTAATTTTTATCAAAATAGTCTTTATTGGCGACATACCTAATACACGCAATAGCCGCTCCAATGTTGGTAGGTGACCTTGTATCCTATAATTGATGCAGATGGGATTTTCAATCCGACCTTACGTGGAGTAATTAGTGATGTGGCTTTCTGCAGTTCACACATTGAATGTTGAAATTACCATTGTTATTTCAATGATGAAAGTCATTACTTAAAATACTGGATGGACAGTGCTTTCTATTGAACTTTTCAATCTTTACTGTCAGGTAGAGCAGATAGGTATTATTGAGAATGTTGTAGTTTTCTAGAATACTGGAAAGTTGTTTTTAAGTTCAATGAATTTGTTAATTATGTAAGTAGAAGTTGTTGTTTTCGAAATTTGAAACATTTAATACATTTCCATAATATTCTTCAAACAACTTCACAATAGTAGTCCACTGCGGCATAGAGGGTAACGAAAAAGCTGACCTGCTAGCAAAAAAGGGTCAGCGATCATTCAAACTTTTGATGATGAAGTCCCTTTCAACAATGTACGATTATTCCTTAAATAACCCTTAAGAACTACGTAGATAACGAGTTTTTGGAGAAAAATTCCCAAAAGCCTTGGTGGAACTGTATTTTAAATCTTTCTGACTGGCCTAGAATGAAGGCAGTTGAGAAGTTTCGTTTTGTAACTGGCCACGATTGCCTTGCTAGTCATTTACACCACATAAATGTATTTGAAGATCTTTGCTGCAGGCTTTGTAACTTTCAAACACTTATGAACTGTGCTTACCTTCAACGCTGTCCTGCGCTCTCTGCCTCATCTTTGTGGGAGCATTATTGGGAGGCTAGGAGCCGAATGGGTCCATAGACTTTTCTTCTGTTGCAATTCGCTATTTTCTATTGTTTCGTTTTGCTCTGTTTGTTTGGCTCTGCATGGCTCCAATTGTGTCTTCTGTACTCGCCACTGGAAATAAAGGGAAAAAACAATTAAAAACAACTATGGTGCAAAAGTTGTGTATTGTTAACTGTCGAGAACAATGCATAACTTTTGTACCATAGTTGACATCGTTAATGTTGTATCATCTATGAGATTTAATTCGTGGAAACGTTTTATTATTAAACCTGTAACATGATGTTTTTATTAAGAACAATTTGATGTTTCTGGTTTTTTAAGATATTTAAATTTCCAAGTCTTCCATCAACTTTAGGGATATCTTCTTTGCCAAGAAATGAGTTTAATGATAAAACTTTACTATTTATATTTTAAGTCTTCCTTGATTTAAAAAAAATCATTTCTTCTTTAAATTCCTGTTGGAGTATCAATTTCAAAATTAAATTACTCGCTTTATCAAGTTCTAGAATATGTAAAAATCCTTTAATTTTAGAAGATGCTGGATTTAGATACATGCATTTTAGATACCATGCAATCACACGTTTCTATTTTGTTCAAGAAGAAAATTTTATAATTAACTTAATTTCAGGTGTTTCACTAGAAACTTGGCAAACTACTGTTTGAGGATGTGCTTATAGAATTTCTTCAAATTTTAAGTTCGTTTCAGAACCATATTCAGAAGTTGGTAGGTTACATTCCTTCAATCACCCTAGACCATGAACGAAAAGTAACTTACTATAACAGATGCCGCTGAACCACGCGAAACTAAATCTGCTTTATTATAAATTTCCTTATCTCAACTGAGATGGTGAAATTTGGTCTTAAATTTCACGAATACAGTTCACAACAAAAGGTTTTCAATTATTAACTAAACTTTTTTATCCAGTGCAATACAGTATGAGAATCATTAAAACAAAAAATATTTTCTTCCGGAATGAAAAATTGTTTTTTTTTAATAATGACCAATTTGTGAGTCAATTACAGTTCTCATTAATTCTAAACGGGGCAAAAATAATATTTTAAGTGGGGCCACTTGGCTTTTAGCAAGAAGAAAAGTTGTGGAGCATACATCAGATTTCAGAGCATTTCATTCAACATCAGATGGAACATGCATCAGATTCCAGAACATCACCAACAGCTTCATATTGCTTAAGATTAGCATCACAAAATACGTAAAACTCCAATTTAGCAATACCTATAATTTTTTTCATTCAAAAAATACATTCTAGGAATTTGCAATTTTAATAATATTTCAATTTCAAAGTACCATTTTTTAAAATTTCTCATTCAAATCAAGTGGAAATTTGAGCCCCAATCGACACTGAATACCATAATTTCTGCAACAAAAATTTAATTCCAGTAACAAAAGGAGCAATGAATCCTATAGATCACATATTTTAACCACGATTAAAATTAAACTCATCATAAACGGTCAGACTAAATTCAAAAATTCCAATTTTAATTATTATATGTCGATAATTTTTACACAGTATTAATTTTGGGGGGAAATACCTAGAAAAGAGAACATTAAAACTAAAAAGTACTCTACAAAAAAAATTAAAATATAATTTCTAACGAAATTACATAACATTACAAATTAAAATTCAGTTTTCTGTTCCAACTCATCGGTTTTAGTCAACTAGGTTTAGGTCAATATCAATATTTAATAAAGCTAAACCATTTAGACATTCCTATGTACTGTTTCTCAATACGTTTTCAGCGTTCGTAACGTTGAAAAAATCTTTTATTCATGCACGATGCCATTAGTAGAATGGCAAATATTTTAATAAGAAATGTACATAGGGTTTATCGTCCTAATGCATTCGTCTAATACTGCAATTGCGTTTTGTCTATTCTAAATTTGGAAAATTTATGGTGCCACTATTTTAATTCACTTTATAAAATGCTGTGCTAACAGGATATTATAAAATAAACACAGCAATAACTGTGTAACAATGAAAAATTAATTTGATAAAAATTAAAAATTTTATAAAAAAAGCATTTCTTGTTACAAGACAGAAATAAAAAAATGGCTATATGTGAATATAATAAAAATTGACCTTGAGGTCCTACAGATTTTCATAAAAATTGTCGAACAGATCAACTTAAAAAATTCGGACAGGTGATCATAAAAATTATGCCCATAAGCTGGACCAAACTGAATTATTTATCATCGTTTTTTCACGACCGTCAATTTGGCATAAACAGAAGGATTTGGGCGACATTCTTAAACTATGGGGAATCCGCTTTAAGCTTCTTCACCTCAAGAGGCAAAGAGACCTTGTGGTTTTTATCCATGTTTACGAACAATAAAAAGAAGTGACAGTCATTGAAAATAAATCAGAAGGAGTGGGAAGCATGGAAAGGTATAACTTAGAAAACATCTTGAAATCTCGAACGAAAACCGGTGTGTTAGCTGGAGCAAGTACATTGAACTTTATTAAAAATTTATAGGGAAAGTTACAATAGGGATTATACCTATACACGGGTAAATAATAATACAAAAGACCACTTAAAGGTAATGAAATTTATTAAAAAATATAACGAAAAATAAAAAGAATTATAATATAAAATAAGTGTTATGTTTGTATATTCGTGATATTCGTAGCAACATCATCATTATTTACGTTATTAAGTTTTAATTATAAATGTGGTAACAGTTCAATCTTGTTTTTTCAGACATAATAAAGTTCAACTTCAAAAATAAATCTTATTTTCAATTCATAATCAGCCATATGACATATTAATTGAAGCCGAGGTAAAACAAAAATATGATTTCAAAAGGAATAGTTATTTCCTACACGCACCAAGGTATGTGAATTAATTCGAACTTTAATTTCAAACAGTTACTTTTCGTCCTTTTCAATATGGATGCTGAACTGTTTAGATAGTTATGGCTGCTTTTCAAATGCAATAACAGCATAGCCAATATTATGGAGATCAAAGAATGTAGTATGATTTAGTAGGCCAACAACAATAATTGTCATCTCAAATAAATTATTACAGTATTCCACAATATCCAGAGCAAGGTCATCCTCAACGAATCCAGTCAGGCCCTCCTCAATAAATCCAGTATTATCATCCTCAACAAATCCACCAGGGATTTCCTCGGCAGTTTCTTCAAGCTCATCACCAACAAATCCAGCATTGACACCCTCAACAAATTTCCCTTAGTACATCCACCACTCCAAGTACAAAGTAGTTTAAAATGAATTTTATTCTCGATTCAACCATATTGAACGAGTACAAGCTCAGTGCTACGTTAAGAACAAATATGTCTGGAAATTCGGAACAATACTTCAAAAACTTGCAAGTTACGTTATGAAGTAAAATTAAATGATGGTCATACAGTTAAGCGCCATATTGTTCAACTAAGGAAAACTAAAATTCCAAAGAAATGTGTAAGATTTACTCCAGAAACTAAATCTCATGAAGACCAGTTACTGAAAGTACCTTCGCAACCTCTGTGGATAAGGGTATCTAATTCCAGAAATCAATTACAGTAGCTAGAACAAGGGGTGGCCAACCCAAATGATCTCGCTGGCCACTTTGGAAATGCATCATAACGCCGCGGGCTGCATATAAAATTATATATCCCCATATTTGATTTAGATCAACTATAGACATGTTTTGGAGTGAAAAATTGAAACATAATTAGTTATTATTATTAATATAAGTAAACATAGATAATACAATAATAATGATACTAAACGCACATTGTAAGGAAATATTAAACACTTAAAAATATATAAATATAAAAGAAATTAAAAAAAATCATTAAAAATATTTATTTTACTAGTGCGATATTTGTTTCTCCACTCTTTCCCTTAGCTTTTGCAAATCGATCTCAATTTGGGCATTTGCACATCGTAATGGGTATTGCAGGTTAGCGTCCGTTATGTTTGAGCGTGTTTTGTGTTTGGCCATTTTCATTTTCGGGAAAAAAAAAAAAAAAAAAAACGATTTGCAGGTGTAAGTTGAACCCAAAGCCTGGCAACTTTTTACCCCAGATTTCTCAAATTGGAAAATTTCGTAAGAAAAACACGTAAGTGATATAATAGTCTATTTTTATTCTTATGTTTCAAAAATATGTTTTATTATATGATGCCATTATTGCCATTTTTTTTAAGAATATTTATTAATTCATTAGTTAGTTGCTGTCTCTAAGATTACGACGGTTAAATTCTGTAAGAGCTCTACTTAGGGTGAATTTTGGCGTAATTAAAAAGAAAAAAAAATAAACGATTGAAATAAAATAACTAAACTAAAGGAGCTGTTTAGATTATTTTGAAACGTGCGAGTGTGAAAATCGCATGTAATTCATAGGGTTGCCATAGTTGCTACTTTAGAGATATAGTAACCTCCCTCCAATCAGGCACGGATATGGTCCTGAATTATCAACTTTGTCGGCTTATCGATATAGTTTTAGGGGGATATGAAAAGAATTCTAGATGAAAATTCAAACGGGATACGTAATCCGCTAGAAATCAAGTAAAATTAACAGGTGGATTGAAAAGTTCGTAGGCTGACACATAGATGGCGCTACTAGTATTAAATCCATGTGATTTTTAGTTAGCCCTAACCTTCAAAAGACACGTGTATAAATTTGACAGCTGTTGCACTATTAGTATGTGAGTTATAGCATTTTTAATGAAACTATAGCATTTTTAGTGTTCATCACGTTAAGTCCACTCTGCTGACTGTCGATTGGACTCTGGTGTGAAATGATGGAGCCATGTTTCATCCATTGTCACATATCGACGCAAAAATTTGGGTTTATTAAGATTAAACAGTTCCAAACACTGCTTAGAATCATCAATTCGTTTTGTGTGAGCTCTGCGCGGCAGCCACTTTGAACAGAGCTTTCGCATATCCAAATATTCATTCACGATATGCCCAACACGTTCCTTTGATATTTTTAGGGTCTCAGCTATCTCAATCAACTTCACTTTACGGTTATCATAAATTATTTTGTGGACATTTTTGATGTTTTCCTCGGTAACAGCCTCTTTGGGGCGTCCAGTGCGTGCATCGTCCTCGGTACTCATTTCGCCTCGTTTAAATTTAGCAAACCACTTCTCTACGGTTGATTTTCCTGGTGCAAAGTCCGAATAATGTTTATCAAGCCAAGCCTTGGCTTCAATAGTATTTTTTTTCGCCAAAAAGCAATGCTTTAATTAACACACGAAATTCTTTTTTATCCCTTTTTTCAAACTAACAAAAGTTGCTTCACTAAAAATGTTATAGCGCACATACTAATAGTGCAACAGCTGTCAAATTTATACACGTGTCTTTTGAAGGTTAGCGCTAATTAAAAATCATATGGATTTAATACTAGTAACGTCATCTATGTGTCAGCCCAACTGTTACATACTGAAATAAGATAGCATTGTAAACTGACATTATGATAAACGCTGAGCGAAAATGCAAGTAGCATTGTGTCACCATCTGGTGCTCAATCTCGATCGAATCCATACGAAAAAAATATGGAAGTCAAACCTTGATCAAATAAAAACATTTGTCTATAGAATATGGCGATATATAGAAACTATTTTTAAAATACTCATTTACATTGTTATTTTATTTCTAAAAATATTTCCTATTTCATTAAAAAGAAGGAAAAAAAAATTCATAAGCAGGGAAAAAGTTAAAAATTAGAACACCTTTTTCTCTCTTTTTTTGTCATTGTAAGTAGCATGATTATATGCTATGTTGAATATGTATTTATATTGCATGGATTCGCCTGAAAATCGAATCATACAAGTGTTATCAAGAAGTGAAACCAAAGATTTCACTTCTTGTTGGTTTGGTTTTTGTTTGTTATATGCAATGAAGGTAGAAGCAAAGTTCGAGGAAACATATTGCATGATTCAAGACGGACCCAAAAAGCCACATTGTAGACAAAGCAAGTACAGTTAGCAGGTGCAACTGTGAGTAACATCATTGAGCTAATGAATATAAGTGATATCTATTTATTATAATCTATGGACTAGAGAAGAGCAAATGAAGTCATTTCAAGATCATTTCAAGAAGTTTTATGATGATCATTTAGTTTCAATAAATGTCTATACCATTCATTCACTCCTTTGTTCCCCGAATTTGTCCACTGAGATGTTTTCACACACTAAGGTGGCATAAAACAGAGTACTGAGCCTCCTTTTTTTTTTTTAAATCAGCTTAAATTTCATCCATGAAATCAAAAATTTTCTAACAACTATGATCTTTATTGCTTTTATTTTGCACATAAAACAGCATTTAGTTTAACACTTTACCATTTGTTAGAAAAGTTGAAAAAAAAAAAAAAATTCTGACGAATAATGTATGTCCTCATTTTTGCCACTACAATTGAAAGCAGTTGTGATATCTTTCTCACCAACATTAATATTAACATTTTCTGTTACCACTACTAATTACACATTGCCAGACTATGCTGAAGTGTAACACTCATGCTTTGTAGGAAAGTTCTTAAATTTTTTATAAGACAGAATAGTTTTGCAAGAATTTTAATTAGTATATATGAATATATATTACAGTTATATTTATATTGATTTAACATCTTCTTGTTATAAGATTTACACTTGGAAATCTTTTTTAAAATATATTATGCATAACACTATATTTTCAATATGAATTAAGACTTGACTTAACTTGACGTGATTTTGAGATTTATGCTCGCGTTAGCTGCTTTATCTCAATTTATCCAATTACTCTCGAGAAGAAATCAGTGGAAAAGAATGAATAAATGAAAAAGAAAATACTAATGAAAACAGATTTTCAAATAATCAGTTAACTTCAACTGATTCCAAAATTATGAAATGGAAGGGTCCGAAATGAGGTGTCGTGCAGTACTTCTGTCACGAAATAATACTGTAATGTTAGTATACTCGGAAAATCGCAATGAAAAAATAAAACTGACAACTACGCAATTTTTCGTAGAAAATTAATTAGTGCAACGGTTTTGTAATACGGTTCATCGCTCATATCAAATAACCAAGAATAGGAGAGGACTTTATATCCAAAAGCTTGTTTAAGTTTTTCTCTTTGTACATCATATTTGGCACATTGGAATAGAATGTGTTCTTCGGTTTCAGGTTTTTTGCATGGTGAGCACATTGGAGAAGACGTTAATCCAACTCTATGGAGTCTGGCTGTAGAAGGATATGTTTTGGTGCGAAATCTGGAAATTAGTACTTCTTCTTTTCTATTGATAGGTAAAAGACGATGAATTGATTTGATGCTATTTAGATGCAACAGATCCATTGCGTATTTACTTTTGTTCCATTGTTCATTTGAAGTTTGAAATATTTTCTTTTTTTGATGGTAGATGATGTCATTAGGAGAAATCCAATTTAAAATTGTGTCTGACGCGGTTTTTGCCAAAGAGTCTGCTTGTTCATTTTCCTGTATGCCAACGTGACCTGGAGTCCAAATGAATTGTAAAGATAATATGGAATTTAGGTTTTGTTTGAGTTGATTTCCTAGCAATTTGGGGACTCTTGTGGATTTAAAATTGCAATTTTGAAGAGCTCGGAGAGCAGAGAGACTATCTGATAAAATAATGTAATGATGTGATTTGAGTACATACGTGGAAATTGATAATAACAGTGCCAGAGTTTCTCCTGTAAAAATACTATTATAATTAGAGATTGCCCCAGATGAATTTTCCTGTGTGAAAAAATTAATGCAAGAAATTGAGTGTTTGGCTGGAGATTTGGATGCATCGGTTGCTAAAATTACTTTATTTTTCCAATTTTCTTCTTTATATTGTTCAAATAAATTCTTGATTAAATGGTGTGGGAGTTGTTTGGTTTGAAAGGGTAAATCCTCCAGATGAAAAGAAATTTTATCATGTTTGTCAAAGGGATGAAAATTGGGAATGAGAGAGGAAGGGGTGATGTGTAAATTTTTCAAAAGGTCAGCGAGAGAAATTGGATGTTTTAAACGGGGAGAATAATTCTTCAATTTGAGAAAATGAGAGAGGTGTGAGGATGGGTCAAAAGAGACGTGTTTAACAAAAAATCTTTCTGCTAACATCAACTGTCTTTGGAAGAGAGGGATTCGGTCAGCTTCTTTGTATAACACTGAAATAGGAGTCCATTTGGAAAGACCCGTTGCGAAACGTGATAAATTCATACATTAAATATAAACATTTTCAAATAATAAAGCAATTTTATAAAAACATTTTTATTAACAATAAAACATACAAAAATTTTAAAAATAGTAACATCACATAAAATATTTAATAAATTAAAATTAAAATACATAATAACAAATCTAAAAATGTGTCTTTTATCACAGCTGTTTTTAAATAATAGCAGCATTTATTGCAATTTAAAACAATTGCTTCATTTAAAATACTGATATAAATATATAACTACTCAATGTTCTCTAACAAATATATTTTGTACAACTAAACTTTATAGAGTAAAGCAGGCATGAATAAATTTTAAAATTGTTTATATGAGTATGAAATTTTTTTTAATTATTTGAATTTATCTGCCCATACTTTTAAATAGAAAACTCCAAAAATAATACTTAATTTTTAACTGCACAAAATAAAATTAGAATTTGTATGTATACAGCATTTACAAAATAAAAATTACATAATTTAAGTTACATTAAAAGAATTAAAAATTGCCCACTCTTAAGAAATTTTAAACATTTTGAATGACAATAAAAAATATTAGTCCAATTTTTAATTAAAAAACAATATAACAAAAGTAAGTTCAGAAATAATATAAATTATTTTTAAAATCAATGAATGCTTTAATTGATATTTTTAAAATACTTAACTACCAAGTTAATTAAAAAGAAAGTTAATCACAAAGAAATAACTTGTTTTATACATTATGCAAATTGAATTGAAATGAATTTTCAGTATTATTTACTGTAGAAAGTTAGTTGATATTTAATGTTTACAGATGATTTAACATACTATATATTTAAGTTACAATTACATCATCTGTTTAGATCAGATGATATAATTGTAATTTAAATATATAATATGTTAAATTTTTATATCAATAAATGATGAAAAATATATATAGGAAAATTAAAAGCAGGAAGAATTTTTAGATCTAACTGTTCGCCAATATTGTTTTTCTTTTTCATTTAATATGTTGATATCAGCAGATGTCCCTGAAATATAAGTATATTAGTCAATCTATATATTTGATAAAAATATCATGACTAAAAATAACTATGCTTCACATTATAAAATAATTTCTTTTTCATAAAAAATAAATTTTTTTTTTTTTTTTTTTTGTTTGAGAATCAATAGCACAATTCTGGAAAAAAAAAAAAAAAAAAAAAATGGTAACAGTCTATTTTGCCCCCCTCTCTTCAATTCAAAAACAGTCTAAACACATATTCATAGTACATTTTTAGTGAATAGACATGGGAAAAATAACTTTGGGGAAATAAGGGAAGAATTTCTAGTTGCATTTTTCTTTTTTTAGACAGATAAAAAGCATAATTTTTTTTCTCTAAATAAAAATTATACTTTGCTGACAAACTGCACATAGTTTAAAAAGTTCCTGAAGGCATTATCACAAAAACAATCACAACACAGTTTTGTTTCGAACAGAAGTGTGGTTATTTTTTTTTGTTTTATTTCCAAAATATTTATATTTTATATTTTCTTTTCAGATATTTAAATTTAAGAAAAGAGGAAGCCAAGAAAAAAATGTTTTTTTCTATCAAAGGAAAAAGTTTAATATTATTTTGATATCAAATATTTGAAAGCAATGGACTATCATATTCTGTTGTTAAAATTTCATTTAAAATAAATACACACATTCCATTTAAAATAATTACAATTGATGCCTCTAACATGAAAAAGTACAAATATTTTATACATTTTAAAGAAAAAATTAAATTACCCATTTCAGAAGTTGGCATAACTCGATTCCTCTGTTTAAAGAAAGCTCTAGGTTCAGAAGATGCATTTTGAATATATTTTAAAACTGCTTCCAATTTTTGCAAAGAATGCACATGTTTTATCTCAATTTTTTTATCTTCAGCCAAATCTAGTTTATCGAGCCACTGTATGAATTTAGAATATTCTGTATTCAAAAATTTGATGTGCTTGGCACTAAGAAAAGTAAAAATGAATTATACACTCAAAATTAAGAATTATATTTGTTATCATAATAGATTAGCATACATAGCATGTTTAATTTTTAATACTTGAAAAAATATAAAAGAAAAGCAAATATTTATTTCATTATAAGAGAAAAATTAATAAAAATATAAACAATAGAAATAAATGTACTATTAATTCATATATTACACAAAATTTTGACTAAAAAAATGACAAAAGCTTATATTTTAAATTTTTTTATCTCTCATTTTAACAAAATTTGTTATATGTAATATATATATATATATATATATATATATATATTATACAGAACATTTAATCATGAAAAAAAATCATGAAACAATAGTATTTTTAAATAACAACCTTATTAAATAAAAGATATATAAATGAGATTCAGTACAATTATAATATCAGTGATATAAAACAGGTATTTTTAGCAAATTTATATACTTATCATTTTAAAATTTCAAAGGATGTAAAACAAACACAGCAAAATGTAAATAGATACATTAAGTAAATATGCAACAATCTAATTTATTTCTTACTTATATTTATGCAAATTTGGTTCATAAAAAACAAAAATAGAATAATATTAAGGTAAAACATAATTGCATATAGCAATGTATTTAAAAAATGTAAAAAACATTATGAAGAAAACTTTATAAATGGAGAAAACAGATATTTTTTTTACCTTATACTGTTCAGATGATATAAAACTGTTAGAAAAGATTGAGCAAAAGAGGCAGAAATAGCTTTCAGTATAGGAGAAATATCTGGTAAGTTATTTATAATTTCAGTTAGTGGAAAAATAAGTTCTTCTTGGGTATCCAAAATAAAGGTCTTCGACCTAAATATAGAACCTACACAGACATATCAAAATATTACATGTTAAAGGAAAGTTAAATTATTTTTATATTTACAAAAATAAATTCACTTTTCTAATTTCATTTTGAAATAATTTCAATAGTGTGCAGATTATTTTCAGCAGTGCATTGATTATCTCTTTGTTTTTTTAGATGTTCTAGTTACAATCTATAATTTCACAGGATATACACTGAAGTGACAAAAGTCATGGGATAGCAATATGCAAATTTTCAGATGACAGTAGCATCGCGTAGAACAGGTATAAATGAGCAGTGCTTTCGCAGAGCTTTCATTTCTGTTCAAGTTATTCATGTGAAGAGGTTTTGACGTGATGATGACCGCACGACGGGAATTAACAGACTTTGAACGCGGAATGTTAGTTGGAGCTAGACGCATGGGTCATGCCATTTCGGAAATCGTTAGGGAATTCAACATTCCCAGATCCACTGTGTCAAGAGTGTGCCGAGAGTATGAAATTTCAGGCATAACATCCCACGATGGACAGCGCAGTGGTCGACCGCCTGCACTTAACGACCGAGACCGGCGACGTCTGCAAAGAGTCGTAAATTCTAACAGACAAGCAACACTGCGTCAAATAACGGCAGAAATCAATGTGGGACGTACAACGGACTTGTCTGTTAGAACTGTGCGGAGAAATTTGGCTTTCTTGGGCTATTCCAGCAGAAGACCGACTCGAGTGCCTTTACTGACAGAACGACATCGCTTGCAGCGACGTGAGCATATCGGTTGGTCCCTAGACGAATGGAAAACCGTGGCCTGGTCCGATGAGTCACGATTTCAGTTCGTAAGAGTTGATGGTAGGGTTCGAGTGGGGCGCAGACCCCACGAAGCCATGGACCCAAACTGTCAGCAAGGCACTGTTCAAGCTGGTGGTGGCTCCGTAATGGTGTGGGCTGTTTTTTCATGGCATGGACTTGGTCCTCTGGTGCGACTGGACCGAACATTGACTGGAAATGCTTATGTTCAGCTACTTGGAGATCACTTTCAGCCATTCATGGACTTCATGTACCCAAACAACGATGGGATTTTTATGGATGACAATGCGCCATGTCACCGGGCCACAACTGTTCGCGATTGGTTTGAAGAACATTCTGGACAATTCCAACGAATGATCTGGCCACCTAGATCGCCCGACATGAATCCCATCGAGCATTTATGGGACATCATCGAGAGGTCTGTTCGTGCCCAAAATCCTGCACCATCAACGCTTTCACAATTATGGACGTCTATCGCGACAGCATGGTCAATATTCCTGCAGAAGACTTCCAACGACTTGTTGAGTCCATGCCACGTCGAGTTGCTGCACTTCACCGGGCGAAAGGAGGGCCGACACGATATTAAGAGGTATCCCATGACTTTTGTCACTTCAGTGTGTATATATATATATATATAATAGCTGTGGAATAGGTATTGTAATAATTTTTTTTAAGTAAATGTTTGGGAGTGCTAAAAAGTACAGAAGAAAATGCGATAACAAAAGAAATTTGAAGCAAATTTTGGGAATAATTTTTAATATTGAGAAAGATATTACATCATGGATTATTGTTATCATTGCAAGAGATTATTTATTGATTTTTACACATTTTTTTTTGAGAGTAGATGTAGCTTACTGTGGATGCAGTTACTAAATTAAGAATGGGTATCCTTAAAATACATTTTAATAAATGCCCTTAAAATTTAAACAGTTATTTGCATCAAAAAATAGACTTTTGCTTTAAATTATTAGCAAATAAACACAGGCAATATTTTCTAGATTTAATTTTGAATTAAATTTTCAAAACATTTTCTTACCAATGATAAAGACAAACAAATTTATTTAAATTATGGAGTGTAATAAAATGTCTAAAAAAATTATCATACTTTCCTGCCAAAATATAAAGGTCATATTTTATAAAAATTTAGAAATTTTTGGAGCAGATTATAAGTTGCTGCATATAATTTGTGAACACTTTTTTTTTTCACTGAGTTTCAGTAAAAATTAATTTCATAATATTGTTGCTTAAAAATTCTTTTATCTTAAAAGATAATATACATAATTTCAATGTGAGACTGAAACACACAGCTTACTCCCCGCAAAAAGTAAGAAACTCATGAAGGCTGCAAGAAATAAAAGATAAAAAGCTTTCATAAAAGGAAGAAAGATGTAAGGCATGCTGTACTCAAATCTATGCAACTGAATAATAATAATAATAAAGATAAGAATATTTCTTTCTCTTATAAATTCTTTTTTGTTTTTGTTATAACAATTTCTGTAGTTTTTATGCTTTATATATATAAATGTCTATAAGACAAACAACAGAAAAAGTAAAAACATGGGTAAGGGACTTTTTAGAAACACAATCAATTTGTAAAAAGGAGCCATAATAATATTTGGTATTATATTATTTTTTTATATGCACCCTAGTTAGTTGTATAACATAAATAAAAAAGTCAAAGAGTTATTTGAAAATTAAAATTTAAAAAGCAAATAAAACAATTCGAGCATAATATTTCATACACAAATATCAAAGGTGAATACCAAAATAGGCAGTATTCTCTCTCTCTCTCTATATATATAAGAGAGAGAAGAGTGCTGATATATGCATAAGAGTTATTATAATCATTCATTATACCAGGTAAATAAATACTATAAAGAATAGAGTATAAGAAATTAACAAAATGTAAACACAAAGAAACAATTATTCCATATGTTAATATATCTTTGTATTAAATTATTGAAACTAGTGTTTCAAAAAATATTTTACTCACACTTCTTCAAAGAATGTTCATATTTCAAAGTAAATAGCAAACTGTCTCTCAAAGTAGAGAAACATACTTTGTAAACAAGATCTGTAGCTTCATTTTTATAGCCCTGCAATAAAAAAATATTGATTTTCTATTTTCAATAAATATCTGAGTAAATCATTTTAATTCTGCGAGGATATTTCAAATTTTAATTCCCTAGATATGTTTTGAGAATGACTTAAAAATGGAACATTTCTCTATAACAAATGACAAATTTTTTAAATGACGTTTTTCTATAAAACAAATGACATAAATTAAAAAAAAAAACTTTTTATGTTTTGGAACTTATATTTAAATTAAAATTTTTTCTTCTGAAAAATTTTCAAATTGTCATTATGCAACACATTAATTCCTTTTATCATTTATAGTTAAAGCATTATTACTATTATTTAAGTTGTAGTACTATAGTAAGAGTTTACTACAATTTTAAAAAGGTCATTTAAATAACAGTTTTGGCATTGTTGACTGTCTGACCATATTTTTATTATATGAGATCAATTTTATTAAGAGATAATTTCTAACTGTTTATACATTAAAAAACAATATTGCATTAAGATAGAAAACAATATTTATTTACTTTGAGAATATCAGTTTGTTTTATGATGATTTTCTCTCTCCCCAATTTCAGTGCAGAAATTCTTGCAAAAGTATCAGCATTCTCTGCCATTACTGTTGTTCTGCTTTCAAGTAATTCTAATGAACTCTTTAAAATGAAGGAATATATAAATTAAACAAATTATAATCTATTTTGATGTTTAATTAATACAAATATATAAAAAATTTTTTACATTTTTTTTGTTCAGTAATTCAGTCAATTGACCAGCATAAATCTCAAAGCTACATCAAGTCAAGTATCAGTAATTATAAACAAGCATTTAAAATAAAATTCAACAAAAGAAAGGTTTCTTTTTATCAATTTCAATCCTTACTATGAAAAGAATTATTAATTATAATCACAAATTATTATGTTTTTAAGATTTTAAAAGAAATGCACTTATTTTGGCATTTATGGTTTGATTTGGAAATTTTTTATTTTTATGAAATTACTTATTAAAGAATTTTTAATCATTAAAAGTTATTCGAATGAATTTTTTCATCAGATACTTAAAAGATTTTATATATAGACTAAAATTTCTTGATATAATAACAGAAAGTATTTCACCATACTTTTAAGATAGAAAAGATAATTTATGAACGTCAAAGCTATTTTAAAAATATACCTTGCAATCAGACCAAGAAATGAGTAAATATGTAGGTAAGTTTTGAGATGCTAATGAGGAACGAGATTTATTATTAACCCATAAAATGAAACAATCCAAAGTAGACTGCAATTGATGAAGACCTATGGAATAAGAAATATTTTTATTACATTTCTTTTTGAATTTTTAATACATTTTTTATTGCAAATAAATAATTTTTGTATAAAAGAATAATTGTTATTTACATACATTGTAGAAAAAGAAATAAGTCAATATCATGAAACTCCACATTGAATATATCAACTAATATATCAATGCATGTATTCAGATGATTTCCTGGCAAAGTTTTAATATGATTTGATGCAGTTAGAACAGGTATGCAGTGATGAGAATGAGCAGTAGAAAGTGCAACAGAAAATTCTGAAAAAAAAAAAAAAAAAAAAAAAAAAAAAAAAATATTGTTTTAAGATATTATATAAATAATTTCAATTAAAGAGTTGAAAAAACGGCATTAATTTTTTTCAAAAAAAGATGTTTATTATTCATATAGAAATAGCATTGAATAAACTCATTTTGCAATGAATAAAGCTAAGAAAAAAAATTAAATAAGGCTTAACACTACATAACATTTAAAAAATCTTTGACAGAAGAGAAAGTTTATTTTGTTTGATATGAAAAAAAAAAAAAAAAAAAAAAAAAAAAAAAAAACACTGATACGAAATAAAACCAGTAGATTAATATATATATATATATATTTAAATAAATCAGAGACAAATTTATATAAAAAATTTATAGAATTTGCAACTCTTACTAGCAAAATAAGTAAAGAAAATTTACCTTTATCCCATGATGTATGTATTTTATGAACAAGAATAAATTCATAAATTTGCTTTATAATGTATTTTCCTTCATCTGTGATATCTGGGGGAAAAAAAAGATGAAGATATATTAAATCAAGACCAAAGCAATGAAGTGAATAATAATACTATAGAATGCATAGAGTAATTTTTTCATATTTTGTTATTCTAATTTATGAATTACAAATATGAATAAGTCCCATAATTAAAATATATAAAATAAATAAATACTAAGAATGTGTTTTACATAAATTAGAATTTTAATCGATAGAAAAATAAAAAAAGTAGAAGAATAAAAGATTACAATTTTGCCTTTTTTATAAGAAGACCATACTCAATTTATTTAGTATAATGAACTATGATAAAATATAAATTTTAGAAAATGAGATATTTTGTTAAAATTATTTCTAAATTTTATCGTTTTGCAACAAAATGTGCATTTTTTATATAGATTTTATAATTTTTTTAAATTTACAAATGACTTATTTTATAATTAAGACAAAAAGTATATACTTTGAAAATTACCATTATTCATTAAGCTAGATTTCAAGCAATCTGATAGTATATTCAAATAATTATCTGGCCACAAAATTATAGTTCCTGCACCTGAATCTCCATATTGATGATAAGGTACTTCAAAAAGAATTTTGAAGATGAGTCTTTTAGCATTATTCCAAAATTTATTCCAATAAAATTCTTCAAGAAATGTATTATTTTTACTTCTAATATTTTTATCAGGAGCATCCCAAACTGGACGAACTAAAGAGAAAAAAAACAAAACACATTTTTATATAACTTTAAATTACAACATTTAAACACATAACATATTTCAAGCTTGATATATATTTATGTTATACTTTATTTTACAGGCAAAAAAGAAAAAGGAATTATTTGTAAAATATATTCAAAATAAGTTTAGTTCTGAAACATCCCGAAAATAAAATAACATTAATTGAAAAACTTTTTGTTGGAAATAAAAAACATAATTTCAAACAAATAATAATAATAATAAAACATATAAAAATCTGTTATAAAGTAGATACAAATATATAAATATCTTACTTGGAAAAATGACAGAATTACTTTCACATGAAGCTCTTCTTTTGATCTTATTTGATGAATTTTGCAAATTAGATATGGCATATAAATATTTCAATATCAAAGACTGATTTCTTTGTGTGATAGCTATTAACACATTAGCAAAGTTAACATTAACATCTGTAAACTGATGAATTTTAACAATGGACTTTTCAGAATCTAAGTCACTAACTGAGGCACTACAATAATCAGATGTACTGCTGTCATTATTTTGTACTGTGTCATTATTATGATAAACTTTTTTCTTCAAATCTGCTTGTTGACTTTTTTTACAAGTAGATGTTAAAAAGTGAATAATTTTTTCCGATGCTATTTTAGCTTCAAAAAATGCTAAATAGTTCAAGATTAAGCTAAAAGGTAGTTCTTTATATTCAAAATTAAGAATATGGTCAGAAAAAAGATCAAATGATTTTATACAGCAATGACTTGATGATTTGTTATTTTTTAAAAGGGCATTGAAAATTTCACAACTTCCCAAGATACTTTGCAAAAAATCTGGTGATACAGAATTTGGATCAGCTAAACACAATTTCTGCATGAGCACAGTTACACTTTTATAAGCCCAATAAAATAAATTACACTTATGTGTGCTTAAAATCTTATTAGTTTTTGACACCATTTGATAAAGTTCCAAATCTAAACCAACATGAAAACAATTTATTATTTTCTGGTAACTGCTGCTAATAGAGGAATGCAAATCACATATGGCCTGCAATTTCTTTATTAGCAGCTCCAAAGTTGAAATACTAATATCATTACTACTGACAAATCGATTACTTGCCTGAATAGGCATTGTCATCATTTTCAATTTTTCACTCATATAAAGATGCCTAAAATCATTAATCAATTTTAAAGTTCGCTTGATACACAAGTCACATTCTTCTTTTAATACTAAAGTACATCGTTCTTCTAATAATCTTTTTAACACATCTTGATAAAGAACTATTTCTCTTAAAGTTGCTTTTGATTTAGGTGAAGAAGTTTCAGATATCTCATCCAACTGAGATGCTCCGGAAAATTTCGATATAACTTTATTAAGTTTTTCCAATACCTGCGATGCACCAAGGAAAAGCTTTTGATTTTCTTTAAAATCCTGTTTTAAATATTTTGAAGTAAAATCCTCAGACAGTAAGTTATCTAAATGACGTTCCTGAATGTTTTTTCTTCTATTAGATACGTAAGAAGCAGATGCGCAAGATATCGCCAATTTATTTCTTAAATTTTCTGATAAATTATAAGTTGAACCTAATTCATTAACATCTTTTGGGTTTTCAGCAGAGAAAGCTTTACGAACCGGTATTGATTCATCTTTAGAGTCCATTATGTTTTAACAAGTTTTGTAATATTAATGTGTTCTGTATCAATACTTGAGAAAGTTAGTAAAAATATTACAAGTTTTTGAAAAAAAAAGCATTTTTAAACTCAATTTGTTAAGACAACGACGATATGACATAAAGCATAAAAATACCAATCCATGACTTGACTTAGCATCCGTGTACCATTATAACTACTGATACACAGACGCAACAGCCAATACTACATGGAAATCCAAGAAAAACAATACCCAATGCTTTTGTTTTTTATTTACTCTGTCAGTTTTTTTGTCTCTGTTGCCAAAATTCGGCCCTAAATTAAACGCAAAAATAAAGTTAATGTGAATTTAATATTTAATACATTTAATAAGAATTAATAATATATATATATTTTTTACTTATAGATCATTTTAGTTTATAAGAAAAGCATGCAAAAAATAAAAATCAGGAACTAAGAGAATGACAGTTACTTATTAAAAGAAATGAAAAGAAAAATTCAGGAATTTTCTGAGCGAAGAAGCCTTTTATTTTATTATATCTTTGAACAAAAGAAAAATAATCGCCATTTGTTTGTTCCCGAAAGCAAAACAAAAAAAAAGCAAATCCCTTTTTTAAAATAATGAACATTTGACACGAATACAAATGTAGCAACCATCTTTGATATTTAGGCATCATCTTAAAAGCTGGCACTTAGAGAAATGTACAAGAAATGCTGAGCACTCAGAAAAATGTTTCACAATTAAGGAAATATAAAGCGCATTCTCTCACTATCTTCATGATAGGGCAAAATAGAATACAAAATGTAAAAACAATGTTAAAAATCTCTAATATGATTTATTTCTCTCTTACCGTCAAAAACTTTACTATAAAGAATGTACAATGAAATGTTTTGAATGCAAACTTTTTTTAGCTTTCGAAGCATTTTGTTAGCATTCATATGCTAGAAAGATATTTGAAATGTGGAGAGAATCATTGTACTGGAGAATGCCGGATCCAAGAAAAACGCCAGGAACCTGCGGGCATCAAATGCAACAACACAGGACTTGTATTTTCATATCGAGGATGTCTAGTTTTCTTCACGATAAGCAAAGAAAGATAAAATAGGTCATTGCAACATTAACTTTCATTGTTACATCAAAAAACCTAACAAGATTATGCTTTAATTGTTGAAAGTTTTTTTTTTTTCTGTTTTCTAATTTGTCACAAATTTTTTTTTTGTTTTTAATTATGTTTGTTTCAAAACTTTCCTCTGAAACATAAATAAATTCAGCGTAATCGATCATGTACAGTTAACGTTTTAACCCTGCAAATATAGGAGATAAGTCTTTTTGTGGCCAGTGAACTCCATTAAAATTAGCTACTGGAACCTGGATAAATGTTATAGTGAACTCATGGAAACTTAAAAAATATTACAAGATTTAATATTGTTATTGTTATTATCATTATTATAGATAAATTGGCAAAAAAAAAAAAAAAAAAAAAAAAAAAAAAAAAAAAAAAAAAAAGAATAGCAATATTTATGTTTGAATATATATTACTGCGCCCAAAAAGTAAGACTAATTATTTTTTTTTTCAAAAACTCTCTATTAATTCTACCAAATTTATTTCATCACCTTCAAAGTAATCTCCGGACACAATGCACTTATGTCAACTTCCTCATTGGATGGAATTTGTTCTTTTTGGAAAATGTAATAAAAGTTAACTAAAAAATATGAGGAATAAAAGTTTTGTTATACTTAAAAACAAATCTTTACATATTAGTAAATTTTCAATTTATAGTTAGTAAGACATCCTGCAGCCTTTGTAACAGTTTTTAAATGTCTGGGGATAAAGTTCACTATTTTTTGGCTATTTTCTGATCTATTTCCTTCCATTCCTCAATCATTTAGTTCGGTTTTCGTTTAAATGTCGTGTCTTTGTACCCTAAAAATGTATACTATTGGATTTAAATATAACGACTGAACTTATTTTTTCAGAATTTGAGGTACCAGAGGCAAATATTAAAATTTGTCTGCTTAGGATCGTTATCTCGATAAAAAAAGAAGTTGTTCATAACATTCAAATTTTGGATTGATAATTAAAATTTTTAAACATATTTAAATAAAGGACAACATTCGTTATGATATTAATAAATATTAAATTATCTAGTCCCGATTCTTACATACATCTTCACACAAAGACATCTGCACTGTAAAATGTTATTGTGAAAGCTAAAATATTTTATATACTATGGAGTACAAACAGAGAAAAATATGGTGACATTTTCTGAATTTTTAACTGACTTTTAAAAGTGTTTATTAATTTTTGTGAAATAGTTTTTCTGTTACTTGTTGATTGCTGTTTTTTTTTAAAATAAAGTTTTATTACATAGAATAATTTTCAGAATTTTGTTTATGATAGCATAAATGTGCTATTTAAAAATATTTCTCCAAGATATTTGATATTAATCGCAAACAATTGATTTTTCTCTGTAAAATACCGAAGTGTCCACTCATTTCTGTGAACCACTGCATATGGTTGTGTTTCTTTTTTTGTTAATTTTCCTTCATCTTTATATGACTAGCATATCAGCTAGTACAAGGGTGGCCAACTCGCGGCCCGCCTTGAATATATTTCCGGGCGTCAGATTTATCACACTTTTACAAAATATATTTATTTTACAATTGCCAAAGTAGTGAAAAACAATGCTTAAAAAATACATTATATGTGCATCCATATATATTCAGAAATTAGGGGGACTGATGGCCGAGTGGCTAGTGCTCTGGCTCTCGGTACCACAGATATCGGGTTCAAATCCCAGCGTTGCCCATGGGTGTTCGTAGGGGTTCGGAATCCACTTTAAACCGTAGGTCCCGGTCCTAATAGGATCATAGAGCGTTGCGGGGGCATTGTTACTCCATGTCCGTGGCTTATCTTCAAGATAAACGCGCCCCCTGGGTAATGCAAAGTGAGTATGTCTGTGTAGCGCTTGCCTTAAGGCATCCAAGACCAAGCTGTCTAAGTGTTTGTCAGCTGCATTAGAACAACAACAAAAAAAAAATATTCAGAAATTAACTGCCGAAATTGTGAGAAAAAATTAACTTTGATTTTAGAATAATATTCTTGCGAATATATGATAGATATTGCCTGTTTTATTTATGAGTTATGAATTCGCAGAATAATTAAATTATATTCTGCGAACACATGATGAGAGCTCATCTCGTCTCACGCCTCTGTGGGAGCGAGCCTTTATAAAACGTTGAGTAAACACATATCTAGCCCGTGTAATTGTAGATCATAGTAAAAAAAAATCTGTATCACTAACTTAACGTATAATAATGATATAATGATGCCATCGTGAGAGATGACCGGATCGTATACGCTGTTATTTTTTTATTGTGGGGCTACTTGAAATTATGTGTCTATAGAGCAGGGGTCTAACAAGCTACGGCCCGCGAGCCAAATCCGGCCCGTCAGTGTCATCAATCTGGCCCGCGACAGCGAATAGCTTATTGTTGCTGCAATAAGTTGGATAAAAAAACACAGATTGATAATAACTCGGTTTTATTTACTTACTAGGTAAAGCTTAATGACAAGCATAATACGCAGAAAATGTAAGTTAGGCATAACAACTAACAAATAATTGAAGTGAATCCCACTAACATTATAAACTAGTGAACATCCCGCGGTTACCCTCGGTAGTTATGTTGGGGTAAAGAGTATCGCATATGTATGTATATCGATGTTTGGAATGTGTATATCCTGAATCAAACTTAAACATGCTCGTTCCGAACGCGTACTCGGCGACTGGTCCAGAAATTATAGATAATGGCAGAAAAATTAAAACGGTTTTGGCCCTTGGTACTTACTAGAGTAAACAGTATGGCCCTAAGGCTGGAAAGTTTGGAGACCCCTGCTATAGAGGAATTCAATCCTTATCAATGCTGAAAGATGCTATGCAACAGAAGATCATCCAATTCCATTTACATGTACTTTGTAACTGTAGGTAACGGTCTAATTAGCTTAACGTGCACAAAATATGACAGGGGAGTGACAAACCAAACCTCGGTTTCAATGACAAATAATAAAACATTTGTTTTTAAATTTATTTTCATGTAATGAATTATGTAATTTTACTATAAAAATTACTTTTAAATGCAAAATTAATAACATGCTTTATTGTAGAATGCTATTAAGTTTTCAAAGAATTTGTAGAATTTTAATAACTTTCCAAATAGGACATTTTTCTATTTTAAAAATGTTAAATTTAACATTTAATCTGCTTTGAAAATGGACTGAGAATTAGCTTTATAAATAGCACCACAGTATCTTATTTATACATTCTATTTAAACAGCTATATATTAAGAAAAACAGGTGTTAAGGAGTGTTAATCGTTAAATTCGTAAGCGATATGAAGGCCAGACTAGTTATACACTACATAAAAGGGTAAGACATTTGCATTTATGGGAAGTATCGCAAAAAAATATACACCATAGTTTTTCCTTAGATATTTTCATGTGATTCTTTGCATCTACTTGAATAAACTGTTACTGAACTTGAACTAAGATTTTCCTTCAATCCTAGCATAATACCAACAGATTGCTTTAAGAATACTGAAGGTCAAGAATGTAAGTATCAGTTTTATTTTTATTATCATGTGTGAACATGATGTAAACATGATGTAACGTGAACATGATGTGACGTCACGGACCCCTAATCAGAAAGATTAGGGGTCCGTGACGTTATCCGAAAATGAGGCCAAGCAAATAAAACTCCATGGCAAATTTTGCCTGAAAATGGTACTTTGGGCCCCTTAACTCTTGAATTGCTTCATGAATAACGTTAGTCTTCAGGAATTTTCTGAAGAATTTGGGCTTTGCTTGAAGTGTTTTATAATATGGTTTTTAATCACTTTTCATGCTTTGGGTAAGGGTTTTAAACATTTGTATTTCCAATGGCCATAAGTACTTTCAATTTCTTCTTCTTGAAGCTACATATTTATTACTTTTGCCATTTTTTCGTGTCTATTGAGCTTCTAATTGTATTCGGAATACTTCATTCTTCATTTATGCCTAGAATATTTAAGTTTTGATATATTCTTTGGGTATTGTATGTAATAGCGTTTCTTGTAGAATTTGGAATATTTCATTCTTCATTTATGACAACATTTATGTTACTTTTGTATATTCTTTTAGAGATTCTTGAACAATTCATTGTTCATGAAGTTCTTGATCTATTCAACATTGCTATATTCATCTGGCTATTGAATTTGGCCATTCTTGTAATATTCCAATCATTGCTTCTCTGGCATTATTAAACATTGGCATATTCATGAGTTTATTCATCCATTCTCGGATGTACACACGTGATAAGTTGAAATTTGCCGAGCAGATTTCAGCATTTCTTTGTACTACTTTGTTAAAAGTATTGATAAAAGTTAAAAATAATAATTGAAACTTTGATAAAAGTATTATCAGCTCTAAAATGTTTCAAAATCTGTTTTGATTTAATTTATTTTTGATGTAAAGAATGATCGAGAAATATGTAGACAAAATGTAAAGGAGAATAGAAGGAAACAAAAAATTATTTTTGCATACGAGTCCCGAAATGGTGGGTTTTAGAATTGAGGGCTAAAAATGAGGAAATTAAAGACAAATCAAATCAAATATAATATACTTCCTAATAAGTTCTGTTTTTATAGTAGACGTTTAAAAATGCCATTATCATATCGACAGTGTAGGGATATCTATATATTTTCAAAAATTCCAGCAAAGTAGACAATATGGAGATGAGATCTTGCTCACAGTTAATATTATATCTTACATGGTGCTCATTCTGTATTTCCAATAAAAACAAATAAATTATAGTTTAAAAAAACTAAAAAACACGTTTTTAGAGTTAATCGAACTAAAAAGTAAAAAATAATTGTTAACATAAGAATAAAATTACTGACGAGAAAATTAATGTCACTGCTCTAAAAGCGTGGGGTGCTCGATATTAATCGTCATAATTTTTCACTAGTTTCATTCCGAAATGCAGAGTTAGTTTAAAAATGTCATACAAAGCACCCCACGCTTTTAGAACAGTGACATTCATTTTCTCGTCAGTAATTTTATTCTTATGTTAACAATTATTTTTTACTTTTTAGTTCGATTAACTCTAAAAACGTGTTTTTTAGTTTTTTAAACTATAATTTATTTTTTTCTTTTTAGTTCGATTAACTCTAAAAGCGTGTTTTTAAACTATAATTTTTTTACTTTTTAGTTTAATTAACTCTTAAAGCATGTTTTTAGAGTTTTTAAACTATAATATTTAAAAAAGGTCCCGGTACGGAGGACTGGAAATTTAGTTCTTACAATAATTTAATTGTGAGTAAAACAAAAGCTAAATGCGAATATGCCGAGCCAGCCAGGATTCGAAAAGGAAATCTCCTGATCCGTAGTCAGGCGCGTTAACCGTTGTGCGACTGTCCCACGTAGGTTTGAATGTCTTAGGTACTTTCATTCTACACGGGTTAAATTGCTCTTCATAAGTTAAAATTAAAATCACTAATCCTGGTGATCCTAATCATGATGAGACAATAAACTTATCAAAATATTTTATTGTCGTCGGTACTTGATAAGTCTACAACGTTTAAATTAAACCTGATCGTTTAAAATAGGACAAAATCGAGCCCAAAGAGTCGGTTACAAACAAACATACAGGTGAAACTAATAAAAGCGTATTAATAAAATCGTGGTGGCTTAGAAACAGCTCTACTTCGACCAGTTCAGTAGTTTTTGAAAGTAACTCTCAGATAATTCTTGACATCAGTGCTAAAACGTGTAGGTGTACCAGACTCTCTTCAGAATTTTTTTTTTCTAATGCAGCTGGCAAACACTTAGACAGCTATGTCTTGGATGCCTTAAGGCAAGCGTTGCACAGACATTACTCACTTTGCATTAACCATGGGGCGCGTGTAGCTTGATAGAAAGCCACGGACGGGGAGTAACAATGCCCCCGCACACACTCTACGATACTATTAGGACCAGGACCTACGGTTTAAGGTGGATTCCGAACCAGTACAAACACCCATGGCACCGCCGGGATTCGAACCCGATACCTTTGGTACCGAGTGCCAGAGATCTTTTCAGAATACACTCATAAATATGAACTAGACTGAGTAGGAAGATACAGTACGTTGTAACGTCTAGGCCAGGGGTGACCAACCCAGGGACGCCCTGAATATTTTTGCGGCCCGTGAGATTTATCACACTTTTACAAAATATATTTATTTTATAATGGTCAAAGTAGTGAAAAACAGTGTATTAAAAAAAATACATTATGTGTGAATCGATATATTCAAAAATTTACTGTAAAAATTATGAGAAAAAAAAATTAACTTTGATGTTAAAATAATATTCTTGCAAATATATGATAGATATTGCCTGTTTTATTTATGAGTTTACATTTATGAGTTCGCAGAATAATTAAATTATATTCTGCGAACTCTTGATGTGCGCACATCTTGGAACATCTAATATAACAGGCTCTAAGTTTCACTTTATGTGACCTCAGTGGTCATCCATATATACGCACAGTTGATTGTTGATAGCAGAGCAAACCAGACTCTTAGTTGAAGTTGTTAGCGCTTTTGGTTCAACTTACGCCTGCGAATAGTTTTTTTCGAAAATGAGATTGACCGTTCAAACATATGAACAAATGAGAACACGTTCAAACATAACGGACGCTATACCGCAACACCAATACGATGTGCAAATACTCACATTGAGATCGATTTGTAAAAGCTAAGTGTAAGAGTGGAGAAACAAATATCGCTCTAGTAAAATAAATATTTTTTATTGATTTAATTTTTTTAATTTCGTTTATATGTATGTATTTTTATATTTCATTTTTAGTGTTATATATTTCTTTACAATGTGCGTTTAGTGTCATTATTATTATATTATCTATGTTCAAAAGTAAGAATAATAGTAAATACAAAAATTATAACTCATTATGTTTCAATTTTTCATTCCAAAAAATGTCTATAGTGTAAGTTTAACCAAAAGGTGGATCTTAATCTAATATGGGGATATATAATTTTATATGCGGCCAGTTATGATGCATTTTCAAAGTGGCCCGCAAGATCATTTGGGTTGGCCACCCCTGGTCTAGGCCTATGCTAGACCTATAACGGCTTCAAGAAAAGGGCCACTTTCAGGTTCATGGGAACACTTTTAATTTTTATTTACAAGCATTATATATATATATGTACAGATTTCTATTTATTACAATTTATTATTTTTAAAAAGTAAAAATTAAAAAATCACTTTTGATTCGCAAGTGTAATTCATTCCAAGAATGGAGATTTTCAGAGTTCTGAAGTCTAAGATGAATCTATTTCACCAGGTCTGTGGCAGACCTTAATTATCACACGGCGTGATGCACGAAACCACAAAGAGATCACTTTGAAAACAGATGTAAACTCCAGCCTATTCAGTCACTTCAGAGAAAAAAAAACACACTTCTTGTCGACTCGTCGCAGAACTCTATTTCTTCTCTCCAAAAACCTACTTTTACGAAAATCCCTCAGGGGGTCAACTTCCCACACTTCTCATTGGAATCGACACTTTCTCAGCTCTGGTCTATCATCAATCACGGTGCAACAACTCATGGTGCGTCCCATATTCCATCTGTAATTGTTTAGATCTGTGAAGGTTTCACAGATAATAGCAAATTTCATGAGGTCTCATTATTCAAGACACTGAATATCTTCTATTATATTTGAGTGACAGGTTATTCTCATTAGTACAAAACACAAATTGCATGTAATATAACTATCCACAACACTGCTTATCTGCTGTTGAGTGATGGGTTCTTATTATGTACTTGTTAAAGAATATACAATCCTTTCTTCTGGGAACGAAATGCTACATATTCAATACTATGCCAGATATAACACAACCCCTATATTATTTTATTAAATGTAGGGTGGGCACATATTCGGTTTGCGCAGTTAAGTAAAATATAATAGTAAAATATAATAGTATAGTAAAATAAAATTTGTACCAATAGTTTAGCATCTATTTCATTTTACATTTAGTACTTCTCCTCTTATCAACTGTCTTTATACTATCTGTATCTATTATATCTGTTTTTCTCAACAATCTTTTATTGTTGAGGTTTAGCACTATTTTTCTTCTAGATGTCATATAAAATATTATTTGCAAACCTCTCACGTCCTTTTTTTTAGAACTGTTTATTTTGGCTTCAAAATTTGAAACACAATGTATATGCAATTATTAACTAATTCACAAGCTCCTAAAACATGCTTACGTACAAAATAGTTCGGAAATGATTAGAAAAATGGCGAGAAAATTGTTCGTATGCATTATCGACCTAAGCTACCGTAGTCATGTTCAACCAACAGCATAATTTAATCTCTGACCTTCAAACGCTCTAGTTATACAGCTCGCCTATTATTAGACTCAATTTCCAAATGCAATCTTTTCTTCTTTTTCTAGGGAAAACACTGCTTATTAAAGGATTTTTTTCTTTATCGATATGCTTCCAAGTTAAATTATAGCATAAACCCTGATTACAAGCCAGAGAAAGAGTACTTTTATCTTTGATCGGGCAACAATATAATTGATTACTTGAAAGCATCTTGTTGTCATCTGAAATCTGTTCTTACTCAATAACACATATATGTTATGTATTTTTGTTTAAATCTATACATATTGATGACACAAGAGGAAATTTATAATTACTTTTTAGTATACTGCTTTATGCCTGTATTTAAATAATGATATTCATAATTATTTCGAAGTTATGAATGTATGCAATGTTCTTATGTTTATAAAATATGAACATCGACCTGATGTCCGAGTGATTAGTGCTCTAGTCCTCGGTGCCACAGGTTTCGGGCTCGCGTTCCGGCTGTGGCATGGATGTTTGTAGGGGTTCGGAATCCACTTTAAACTGTAGGTGTCGGTCCAATATGATCGTAGAGCATTGGACGTAGGGCTGAAAACCCTACACTGTAAAAAGATAACATCTCCTGTCTCGAAATCTGTCAGTTGGCAGACGGCTTTGGCCCACCATGGGGCTGTTGCGCTACTGATGATGATGAAGAAGATAATAAAAGAAGAGTTATTGTGTTACAAATACAGTTATTCAAAAAATACAAGGATCACATGTTAATATATCTAAAATATGAATAATAACATGGAAAAGAAAGGACATCATGTACTAAAGTTTTTAGCAATCTGTAAAATATAATGGAAAAGTCTGTACTATTTTACTATTCCAATTGTTATGAGACTGTAGAGCGTTGGGTGTAGGGCTGATACCATAAAAAGTCAGTGTCAACGGAGCCAAGTCAAACTTCTACCTACGGGTGCTCCATCACAATAAAAGTTGCCCCACCCCCTTTCCATCCTTCCATGAGATCACATGGGTTCTTGGACTTGGTCTGGATGTTGCTGTTTACCAAGTGGGAAAAGAAACAACAAATATGAACGCAATATTTTGTTTTTATTAATTTAAAATTAAATTTTTATCTTAATAAGATATTAAAAAATAAAAATAATCATGGGAACATTGAGAACTTGTCCCAGTTATTACAATAACATTGAATAATTCTGCTGATTTTCGTTAATTTTTTTTTCTTCTGTAAAGAGAGCTAAATTAGCCAAAGAATTTGATCTTAATCTGTGAACAGTTTATTGAGCATTATGCAAAAAACTTTCTAATGGAGTTGTATACACAGATTAAACAAGGAAGAGATTAATCACTAGTATATTTAGGATTCAAGTAATGAAAACACACACATACACACACACAAAGAAAGAAAAAAATTGCTCATCGTAAAGATAGAAAATTTACAGAATCTTTTACTGACAGCTACCTTTAATTTTAGTGACCGATGGTTACAGCGAAGATTACTAGTAGTGATTTAATCTAATTGTTGCCAACATCAATTCCATAGTAAAAGCTATGCTGTTAATGCCATCAAAGTTAAAAGCACTATTTTATACCTAAAATGGAAATATATCGTGAGTTAAAATAAATAATGATCTTTTAATAAATATCTTGTATGTAAAAAAAATATGGGGAAAAAACCGAACTTAAACGATTACAAAGAATGCTGAGAATTTAAAATCCAAAATCTGAATTCAAGACAAATTTATTTTATGATGATCCTGTGAGTGGTAATAGATCTTTTGCAGACAGACAGAAAGAAAAAGAAAAAAGAAAAAAAAAAAAAAAAAAAAAAAAAAAAACCTCACCTGTTTATAATATCAAAATTTATTATATTTATTATTTATCTGCAAATCTGATTTTATTCTCAAAAGTGAAGGTGTTAAAAATCCAAAACAAATGCCAAACAGTTAGATTATGTTATCAATTTTTTCTTATCAAATGTGCTTATTTTAGATCTGTCCTTTTTTAATCTAGAATTTCTTTTAAAGGTGTGAGATAATTTTGCGATATTAAATTATACAACATTCAACGACTGCAATTCCAGTGTAGAAAGTTCGGGATATTTCTAGAAATAAGGTCAGTGTTCAATTGCTTCAAAACCGATGGAATCGATTATTAAAAATTAGCATAAAATTAATTATAATCTACGAGTAAATAAATAAAATGAATTTTTTATTTTATTAAATTACATGAAATTAATCCTTTTTCGTTAATTAAAAATAATAGTTTACTTACAAACCTTGTTTTACACATGTAATAAATTATAGTTTTTATGCTTCTTAAATATGCATGCATCGATATATAATACTGCAGGGATGGCCAACCCCCGGTTCTGGAACATCTAATATAACAAGTTCTTTGTCTCACTTTAAGTGATCTCAGTGACCATCACTAGATACGCACAGTTGATTGTTGATAGCAGAGCAAACCAGACTCTTTGTTCAAGTTGTTAGCGATTTTGGTTCAACCTATACCTGCGAATCGTTTTTTATCGAAAATGAAATTATAATAATAATATAAAAATTATATATATGCATAATTTTTTTAATGAATTAAAAATTAATAAATAATAATTATGAAGTTATTTTTTTAATAAATTAATAATGTGTATATATACATAGATATATTTTACTCCTTTTCGATCTAATACAGGGGTGGCCAACCCGAGTCCCGCCTTGAATATTTTTGCGGCCCGTCCGATTTATCACACTTTTACAAAATATATTTATTAATAATGGCCAAAGTAGTGAAAACCAACATATTAAAAAAATACATTATTCATGCATCCATATATTCAACAAATTAACTGGCGAAAGTATAAGAAAAAATTAATTTTGATTTTAAAGTAATATTCTTGCGAATATATAACAGATATTACCTGTTTTATATATGAGTTTACAATTATGAGTTCGCAGAATAATTAAATTATATTCTGCGAACTCATGATATACGCACATCTTGGAACATATAATATAACATATTCTATGTTTCGCTTTAAGTGACCTCAGTGAGGCAGTGACCATACCTAGATAAGCATAGATGATTGTTGATAGCAGGGCAAACCAGACTCTTTGTTCCAATTGTTAGTGATTTTAGTTCAACTTATACTTGCGAATTGTTTTTTATCGAAAATGAAATTGACCCAACACAAAACACGCTCAAACATAACGGACGCTAACCTGCAACACTAATGATGATGTGCAAATACCCAAATTGAGATCAATTTGCAAAACCTAAGTAAAAGAGTGAAGAAACAAAAATCGCACTAGTAAAATAACAATTTTTTAATGATTTCATTTTTTTATTTCGTTTATATCCATGTATTTTTTATATTTCCATTTTAGTTTTATATATTTCTTTACAATGTGCGTTTAGTATCATTATTATTATATTATCTATGTTTATATGTAAGAATAGTAGTAAATATAAAAATAATAACTCATTATGTTTCAATTTTTCACTCCAAAAAATGTCTATCGTGGGTCTAAATCTAATATGAGGATATATAATTTGATATGCGGCCCGAGGAGTTATGATGCATTTCCAAAGTGGCTTGCAAGATAATTTGGGTTGGCCACTCCTGTCGTACTCCATACATCAAGCCTATTTTTATTTTATTTTCAGATGCGATAGATAATATCCGGGAGAATTCGATCATGTAAATTTGATAAGCTCCATATTTTTTTTGTTCTAAGCAATGTTTTTAAGATAACCCCACAAATAGAAATTAATAGAGAGTTTTTGCATACCGTACGTTAGTTACCGTAGGACGTCCGTTAGCTTTTTCTCCCTAGCGCGCATGCTCAGTTTCCTATGAGCATGCGCGCTAGGGAGAAAAAGCTAACGGACGTCCTACGGTAACTAACGTATGGTATGCAAAAACTCTCTATTATCAAATAAAGACGCCATAGAACAAATAGCTTACCAATAGAGCTACCAATTCATAAGTTAAGGAACCAAAGTGACCCATCATGATGGTTGAAATGGTGTCACATATAAACAGAGCCTTCTTGTGGAAAAATGATACTAACAATATTTTCCAGTTCAATTTGTTCAGCTTTCGTGAAAATTTAATATGCGGGTAACGTTCTACAAATATAAGCTTCCTCCTGAAAAGTTCAATCGCACTGAAGAAATAATGACGATATCACCGCGCATCACTTCTGCGCATCGTCTGCAGTTCAATGTTGCCATAAAGTTGCATTTAAAAAACTCGTAAAAAGTCGAGTACTTTGTTAAAATATATATAATGCATTTTATCAATTACTTTTTGATTTAGGATTTTTTTAAAATGAGTCCTACTCTCTTCGATGGTCCTATATATAAGTTTCTAGTAATTTTGAGAATCAACCATATTTTTGAAACCTGAAGATGCATTTGAATTTTTAGGGCTATGTACAGAAGAAATTTGTTAAGTATTAGAACTGTTTCATATTAAATGAAGTTCATGGCTCTACATAAATTCTGAGGACAGTTCACTGCAAATGGTTAATTATTAGAACTGTTTCATATTAAAGGAAGTTCATGGCTCTAGAAACATTGAATAAATTCGGAGGACAGTTCATTGCAAATGGTTAATTATTAGAGCAGTTTCATATTAAATGAAGTTTATGGCTCTAGAAACATTGTATAAATTCTGATGACAGTTCATTGCAAGTGGTTAATTATTAGAACTCTTTAATATTAAATGAAGTTCATGACTCTACATAAATTCTGAGGACTGTTCATTGCAAATGGTTAATTATTAGAATTGTTTCAAATTAAATAAAGTTCATGGCTCTAGAAACATTACATAAATTCTGAGGACAGTTCATTGCAAATGGTTAATTATTAGAACTGTTTAATATTAAATGAAGTTCATGGCTCTAGAAACATTGAATAAATTCTGAGGACAGTTCATTGCAAATGGTTAATTATTAGAGCAGTTTCATATTAAATGAAGTTTATGGCTCTAGAAACATTGTATAAATTCTGATGACAGTTCATTGCAAGTGGTTAATTATTAGAACTCTTTAATATTAAATGAAGTTCATGGCTCTACATAAATTCTGAGGACTGTTCATTGCAAATGGTTAATTATTAGAATTGTTTCAAATTAAATAAAGTTCATGGCTCTAGACACATTACATAAATTCTGAGGACAGTTCATTGCAAATGGTTAATTATTAGAACTGTTTAATATTAAATGAAGTTCATGGCTCTAGAAACATTACATAAATTCTGAGGACAGTTCATTGCAAATGGTTAATTATTAGAACTGTTTAATATTAAATGAAGTTCATGGCTCTCGAAACATTACATAAATTCTGAGGACAGATCATTGCAAATGCATTGTTTGCTACCTGTTAAATATTTATGCAAGAAAATGAGAGGGATTAAAAAGAAGTCGATGTTTGTTAGACGAAGCGTGGCTATATTGCATATAAATGGCCAAATTTTAGAAAGAAAGCAAAATAAGATTTTCTGCCCTTCAATGATTCGAGTAATAGCGGAGTTTTCCCGTTAAACCATTTGAACTATTGCAAGTTGGTAGAAGTCCGATTGCAAGTCACTTCTATTGCTTGTCAAAAACTGACCACTTCTGACCAATTCGAGTTAGAACAAATAACCCCTGGGTCATGATTTTTTTGTTTGCTGAACTAAAGATACATTGTATGTGAAAGGTAGGTTTCTATTTGTTTTTTGTGCTCATTGGTTTTAACATTTGGTAACCTAAGATTTAAATACAATTTTTGTATAAAATATACTAAAGTGATTAATTAATTTTTAAATTAATGTACATTTGAAAGACGTCATTTATTTTTTAAATCCAAATATTAATCAAGGAAACTTGATTACATGGGGAACTGGTAAACTTATTGAATATAATAATATATCAGTAATAAGTAGTTAAAATAAATAATTCATTTTCAAATATTTGAGCATAATATACATAAATATTAACAAATATTTAGTTATATATATTTAAAGTTTTATAAGGATATTTCTTTTGAAATAATTTCATGAAATTTTAATAGAGCAAGGAATTATTTACATTATAATACGAAATTTGCATCGAATAATTTAATGCACTAAAACTAAAATATATAATTATTTGATATAGTTTTATTTTACCTCATAAGTTATTGCTTTTTTATAATGCTTAATAAATTGTACTAAAGTTTGTGAACCACCTCTATCATTTAAAATGATTTAAATGGACAGATTAAATTTTTATCAGATTATTATTCTAAATTCTTCTTTATTATTAAATTGTGTTACGTATCATATTATCCACTATGTATTACTTATCATTGTTACGAATATCATAATTACAAGTGACATCCGCAAAAATTCAGATATGTTTGTATAGTATTAATTATTTTCGCATATTTTGCTATTCACGAAACACTATTTATTATATGATACAATTTTTGAGATTTAATGGTTTTTTCTATGTAATTAATAATTAAGTATTTTTTAATGTCATATCGTTAATTACTATCGTGGCGTTTTTTTATTATCGTTAAATCTGATGATCAAGGAATTGGATTATAACTCGATATGTATGGATAAGATATTATTAGGGAGAATATTAGAAAAAAATTGTTTAGATCAGTTTTTTTTTGTTCATGGATTTTTTTATTGTCATAGATCTGTTTGCCTGTAAAATGTAGTTTACGGATATTACCATCAGTAAAGTGAAGTTGATGAACTCCTTCGTATAGCGTTATTTTAAATTATTTTAAAATATAAAATAAACCAGTTATATTAAAATATAGTAAAAATGAATTTAAAATATAATACAATAATATACAGGATTATTCAGAATGAAGCAACAGATTTTAAAATTTTATTTACTATGACATGGGTAATGATGGGTCAAATATTTCCAATCAATGGCCAGATGATGTTCCATGTTTTTTTATTGTTCAAAGTTATTTTATGCATTAAGTGTAAGCGCCATTTGTTTTGCAACAAACGTATAATGGGTACCATGTAGAATAGTTAGTAAGGACGAATTTTGTCTATGCTATGAAAGACAGTTGAGATGATAGATTTAAGTTGGTTAAGGCCAGGAATATTCCAAATTTAAAAATAAAATTTAAAATTTAAAAATAGAACTACGGGATTGTACAAAATGAAGGGGCAAATGTACCAATTGTACTTTTGTCATATAATAAATATATGGCGCTCAAGTTGAATGCCTAAAATAAAGTTGAACTTTCCTCTATGACCTACGTGATCATCATTACTCCATTCATTAAATAAGAAATTAAAATCTGCTCCTTCATTTTAAATAATTCTGCATATGGCCATGAAAAGAGGAACACTTTTAAATAATGCATTAATATGGTTACTAAAGTGAGAAATGTAACTTGTTCATTTTGTCATTTGTTCGTTTGAAGGACTGCAAATCTGTTGAATTACCTTGTATTTGTTAAGAAACATTGCAAGTTAATCTCTACACATACTAGAGTAGATTTGCTAATAGAAAAATTGCCGTTAATAACTGTCATGTCATGGTTATAGTTTTAACATGACATAGAAGTATACAGTATTACTATTAATGATCACTGGATACGGGTAATTATATTTTTATTTATTACATGTAATTACATAAGAAATAATTACATTAAGATAAGATATCAAAGAAAATTAAAAAAAAAAATATTGTTCTCTCACTAAAATAGTTTCAACAAATTTTCTTAAGCTAAATTAAATAGTTTTTAACTATCAATGGATAGTGGTAGTTATTTTATATCCCAGCATAAGTCATATAAATAATTTAGGGTTACCAAATTTTTGCGAGCTCAACCGAAAAGAAACAAAAAGATTTGAAAAACTTTGACTTATTGTTATCAGAATTGGTATCAGATATCTGATATTAGCTCTTAATTATTACTTATCAGAAATGATTGTTTTTTAAAAACGTTTAATATAAAATAAAAAGAAGAATTTTAATTAAACTAAGTCAAATATAGTTGTCAAAGTTTTTAGAATCTTTTTGTTCCTTTTCGTTTATCTTTTTTGTCATATAATGTATGTACAATTTTCAAAAACATGCATACATTATAAAAGATAAAATAGGTTGAAAGTATATTTACACTGAAGTGACAAAAGTCATGGGATACCTCTTAATATCGTGTCGGCCCTCCTTTCGCCCGGCGAAGTGCAGCAACTCGACGTGGCATGGACTCAACAAGTCGTTGGAAGTCTTCTGCAGGAATATTGAGCCATGCTGTCTCGATAGACGTCCATAATTGTGAAAGCGTTGATGGTGCAGGGTTTTGGGCACGAACAGAACTCTCGATGATGTCCCATAAATGCTCGATAGCGGGCGATCTAGGTGGCCAGATCATTCGTTGGAATTGTCCAGAATGTTCTTCAAACCAATCGCGAACAGTTGTGGCCCGGTGACATGGCGCATTGTCATCCATAAAAATCCCATCGTTGTTTGGGTACATGAAGTCCATGAATGGCTGCAAGTGATCTCCAAGTAGCTGAACATAAGCATTTCCAGTCAATGTTCGGTCCAGTCGCACCAGAGGACCAAGTCCATGCCATGAAAAAACAGCCCACACCATTACGGAGCCACCACCAGCTTGAACAGTGTCTTGCTGACAGTTTGGGTACATGGCTTCGTGAGGTCTGCGCCACACTCGAACCCTACCATCAGCTCTTACCAACTGAAATCGTGACTCATCGGACCAGGCCACGGTTTTCCATTCATCTAGGGACCAACCGATATGCTCACGTGCCCACGAGAGTCGCTGCAAGCGATGTCGTTCTGTCAGTAAAGGCACTCGAGTCGGTCTTCTGCTGGAATAGCCCAAGAAAGCCAAATTTCTCCGCACAGTTCTAACAGACAAGTCCCTTGTACGTCCCACATTGATTTCTGCGGTTATTTGACGCAGTGTTGCTTGTCTGTTAGAATTTACGACGTATTACAGACGTCGCCGACCTCGGTCGTTAAGTGCAGGCGGTCGACCACTGCGCTGTCCATGGTGGGATGTTATGCTTGAAATTTCATACTCTCGGCACACTCTTGACACAGTGGATCTGGGAATGTTGAATTCCCTAACGATTTCCGAAATGGCATGACCCATGCGTCTAGCTCCAACTAACATTCCGCGTTCAAAGTCTGTTAATTCCCGTCGTGCGGTCATCATCACGTCAAAACCTCTTCACATGAATAACTTGAACAGAAATGAAAGCTCTGCGAAAGCACTGCGCATTTATACCTGTTCTACGCGATGCTACTGCCATCTGAAAATTTGCATATTGTTATCCCATGACTTTTGTCACTTCAGTGTATGCGTATTGAAATGTATTAAGTTTATACGTTTTCTATCAACCCACTAAATATAGTTGCCTTTTGTTATATCGCGAATATACACTCTCATACAGCACATAAAGATTAATTATTTAGACTTAATAATTAATCGTCATAAAAAATATAGAAAATAGAAATAAAAATAGTAATACTTGAAAAAAAAAAAGCAGAAAATAAGCAAAAATTCTCCAAAAATTTTTTTTTTATGAAAAAGGTTTTTTCAAGAATTTTTCTTTTGTTTTCGTCTTTTTATTATTCTCTTAACAGTACCTATTATTTCTTGATTATTGCACATATAAATATACATCGATATATTCTGAAATTATTGTTTTTAAAAATGGGTAATATAAAATAAAAAGAAGAATTTTAATCAGACTAAGTCAAATATAATTATCAGAGTTTTTCAAATTGTTAGTTTTTTCCTTTTGATTATTTTTATTGTCAACCAAATGTTTTACTTCTGTTGAGATTATTTTATTATCTAAAACTTGTAAATGAATTTTTATTATCGTGTTTGAATATGATATTGTCCTGGTTAGAAGCCAGTGGCCTCTCCTTAAAAGTAAAACCATAAAAAAGTGAAGCTATAAAATAATAAAAAATGAGTAAGAGTATAAATTATTATTTAAATCAGATTAATCTCTTTGCACAAGACGAAAAACTTTCTTTTCAAAATTTTTTATTTAAAATAAATCTGATTTTCACGTGATTTTATTGTGTTTTAAAACTAGCAAAAAATATATGTTGGATATAAGGATTGACCCATATCAAAATGTGCTCTGTAGTTCATTTTGAATGGTCTGACTTTCAAAGTATAAACAGATTATTGTTTTAGTATATGGTATTGTTTCAGTAAATAGAATCTAACGATTAGTTTATGTTTATAAGAGTTAATTTAACCATTACTTAGCAGACTTCTCTGTCTGAATTTGGTAATGTATTCGAACAATTACTTTTTTATAAAGTTCTAGAGTTATGAAATTTTTTGTTATATTCCTGCCATTATTGAATTTGATAGTTCTTGTGGGGATTCTGCACTTTAGGTTCCGCCAAGTCTCTTTTCTGCACCAAATGTAATCGCCAAAATCGCAGCATTTTGTAACCATAGTGGCCATTTTATTTGTTTAAGAGCAGACTTGGCGAAAACAGCAAGAGAAACAAAATCGCCAAATGAACAAGAGGAACCCTAAGGTACAGAACTTCCGTTCTTGTAGTAATCTGACCAATTGCTTTATAAATTTATTGAATTATTGTACATTGATATACTCCCATGTGTATTCAACTAGCAAAGTATGTTCACATATGTTAAATTTAAATTTGTCAAAGGATTTCAATTTATTATTATTTATTTCTTTTCAGATCTCCAAAGTTATGGATACTTTGATGTTAGCCATTTGCCTTCTGGCGCTGCACGTGGCATGCGCTGCAAAAATTCAACAGCCTCACATCGTTTTTATGATTGTCGATGATTTGGTAAGTAAATCAACCATTCTATTCAAATTTAATATATTTTTCCAGAATTTACAACATTTTCCAGCTTTTTAGCATATGAATTTAAACTTAAACTTTGAAGACTTTCAATAAATTTGAAAACATCACCCATTTTCTTAGTTGTGCTTACATTGTACTCTTGAGCAATTTCTTTTATATTTTCAGTAGAAATTGAAAACTGAAAAATTAAAATAATATTAACATAAAACAGAATAACAGTTAAAAACTGATAGAACAACTATAAACTAAAACAACAAACAAACTGATACAACTGATATTTCCATAAACACCGCGCATGCAAATGTACTTAATCATGCATGCCTAAAGTCCTGTAGTATAATTTCGAATTCCTGTAACTCATTCTGTGGTTACTCATAGAACTAATCATTCTAACTCGTCATTATGGTTTTTGTTATACAATTTTATAGTAATCTATGAAAATTTTAAATGTAATGAATACTGTTGTGTCATTGTTATGAAAAATGACCGTGTTTCTAATTCATTTCTTGTTCTTTACTTTTGATTTTTGTATAAAGTAAAAAAAGAATCTTCTACTCAACTTCAGATTGATCTAATAAGTGTTTTTAGGACTTGATTGAGTAATAGTAATAAAGCGAAATTGTTAAAAGTCAGTTTATTTTTATTGACTTGTAATATTGATGTGTGAGAACTTTCGTTCACAAATGTGCATTTATCCAAATAGGCTTACATATCTTAATACATTAACTAACATAAATTGCCCAACCACTTTTGTGGAGAACATTTGAAAATGGAACATAGTTTTGACAAACTAATGAAATAGGTAAAAAAAATTTGAAATGAACATTTGCTAATGCTAATGTTTCAACAACAAATAGAGAATGAAATTATTGTGTTAGGGCAAGAAATAGATAAATAAAAAATATAGCAATCATCGAAATTTTGCATCCAGACTATTACTTTAATGTTTTTTTATTTATTTCTTCTTCTTTTTTTATGTTTTATTGCGGGCCTTTTTATTAAAGAAGAAACTGATATGTTCTATGTAATATCATAATATTTCTTTAATATCTTAAAGTTTTTCCAAAAAATTACTTTCTATACATACGATGAGATATGTTTAGGAAGATTGCGATTGGTGCATCCTTGCACTACCTCATTAAAAGTAAGCACATAGCAAGCCAATGATCAAAGTAAATCACAAGCATCATTGCATTTCTACTATAACAAACTTTTTGCTGTACTAAGAATTACTTTGCTTTATCAATTGCCAGTAAGTTATCAGTATATAATCAATTTCAGCAATTGCCAATTGTCAGTAATAAAAGTCAGAGATAAATAGTTAACTGATTTAAATCTTTTATGATTTTAATAAGCAGTTTTCTAAGTGCAGAATCGATAAATACAATTCAAATAACTAAATTTTAAATACTAACTGTCATTATATTGAAGAATTAATAATTGTAATAAGTATTGATAACTGTATATAATTGTATTAATTAGTATTGTTTTGAAGGATTACCAATTTAATTCAATTAAATTTTTGCTAAAAAAAATTAGCTTAATATTTTAAAATTGTAAGTTTAAAATTGTCAATTATTAAATTTAAGAGATCGTATAAGTTATTAAATTTATTGAAAAACTTAATATAATGTTAATTATCAAGAAAGTACTTAAGGCCTACTTTCAAGTAGTATCAATATTTCAAATAATTTCAAAAAAATTTACATAATTGTTAAGAATTATATTCAAAAGATGCCCTTTAATAGTAAGTCAAGCAATATGGTTAAGAATGAAATTTATTTTAGAAGTAAATAGGATTTTTAAATATTCACGTTTATAAGTGGAAAATATTAAAAAAATTAAAAGTGTTAAAAGTAATACAAACTAAAAATAAAGAAAACATTTCATGTTTTTAGTTATACTGTTTTAAAATATATTATCTAGAGTCCGATATATAATGATGTTTAACATGCTTTCATGATACCCGCAATTCTATGAATACAGTTTTGTCTCAAAATGTATTGCGTTTATTATTTTAAATATTTTTTAGAGTATCGACGGCTAAAAATAAAATGAAATATGTAATTTAACTTTATAAATTACATATCTACACGATGTCCGAAAATTTTTTTGGAATCGTTATAAAATTATGTAAAAAAAAGGAATAACTGAAAGCAATACCAATAAGATGTTATATAATTAAAATATTATTAATTGACTTGAAATTTCTTGGTTTCTCATATTATGCTCAAAATCTGTTGCTTTTATTATGTATTAACAAACATCTGATATTCTATGGAATTAATATTAATCATGATATAATGCTTCAACTCTTAAACAGTTGGTACAAAGCATTTGATAGACATAATATATTTCACATAACCCACATATCTACATAACCAACGAAGTTAAATCTGATTTAGAACTCCATAACTTCTAAAATGCTGGGCAATACAAGGTATAAAATAATGTATTATTTGGATATATTACGACCAACCAAGTGATCTCTTATCAACACTTCTTGAATTTTGTAAGTACATAAAAAATTAGTTAAAACATTTTATGCTCAATAATGTGTGGATATTCTATAGATATCAAATACTTTTGAAACTTATTAGAGCGTCACTATTAGTCATAGACACAATGCAAAGGAGCTAAAATGTGATTAATTTCTTTTTAACATCACAGAATTTAGTTGCTAAGCAACAAAATCATTGCAGCAAACAAAAGAAATATTTCCACTAATGATAAAACATTAAGAACAAAAAGAGAGGAAAATGTTTGAGGTTTACAAAGCCCATGACAAGCGTCAAAATTTTTCTTCAGCATAAAAACAAAAATGATTGCATTCAATTCTTTTAACGATTGCAGTATTCGCAAATCAATGAAGGATTATTAACACACACAGAAAATGGAATTTCCTATTCTAAAGAAAAATAACTTTCTCTCTTTAAAAAGGAAATTTAATTAAATAGATTGGTAATGAAACTAACAAGAATATAACTTCCATTTTATTTGGAATAGAACACGGAGGTTTATTTAAAATTTAATGGAACAGTATGAGGTTAGGTTTGGTGAGCATATATTGTAGGATTATATTTTTTCGATTATAAAGTTAATATGATTTGCTTAATAAAAGTCTTCTGTGAAAGAGTTTCGAATTAATAACGGGTATTTTAGATATTGCCTTATTATTATCGTGTTGTCTTAGAATTATTGTTATTATTATTTTATTATTGTTGTCCAGAATTACCAAAATGTTAGTTGAACAATCATAACATTTTATTTTCATTTGATGCTATTTTCTTAATATACAGTAAGCATCTTTCTAAAAATTTTAATAATCAAATTAATATATATATATATATATATATATATATATATATATATATATATATATATATATATATATATATATATATATATATATATATATATATATATATATATATATATATATATATATATATACATGTATATAAATCATTGCATTTAAGACTATAAATTGCGAATTTTAAAACTCACATTTTTAGATCACAGCAATAGCTTCAGTTAGCTGTAATTAAATAATAAGCATATTTAATAATTTTGCCATCAAAAACGAAAATACATGCATACATGTCTTTTCTTTGTTATTGTATTTTAATTAAATATATGACGTTTATTAAGAAGAATAAAGAAAAACCACTTATTAGTTGAGGAAATTTATTAAATTAATTTATTATGAATTATTTCATCAAATTTATTTTGAGTTTAATTGAAGAATAATCCTAATTTTATGATCTATGATATAAAGTCAGGGAATAAGAACTTTAAGAGAATAAAAATTGACAATATATTTAATGAAAAAATAAATTTTAAATTCAGATTTTTATTAATTATTTCTTTTTATTCTTTTGTTTACTAATATAAAATGTAGGGCTGGAGCGATGTCAGCTTTCATGGATCTAAACAGATTCCGACGCCGAATATAGATGCCATTGCTAGGGATGGCATCATTCTAAACAATTACTATGTCGCTCCAACCTGTTCTCCTTCCAGAGGGTCTTTGATGACTGGAAAATATCCCCTACGTCTCGGTAAGATAATTTGCATTTATAATAAAATAGATTTTTCATATATAAAACATATTTCAAAGTAATTCAAATAAAAAAATGCATGATAATGGGATTAACGTATCCAAAAGAACATTGCATATTTATGTTGTTTTATATTCGACTAAAATGAATTTTTCCCATGAACTTTTTTTAGATGCTTCTTCAAATTAGTTCACCAGACATTTTTTTATGCACATATAAATGTTATTGTGAGTTTAGAAAAAAAAAACTTTCTCTAGTATTGGTTTTTTAATGTCGAGTACGACTTTCCGATCACTAACATTACGCATATGTAGAAATACAGCGGGCTATTCTTGGAGGTGTTAGAGAAAGTGATTATTGGAGAAGACGGTACAAAGCAGAAATTTATAAATGCTATAAAGACCCAGATATTTTGCAATTTATTAAGATCATTCTGGGCTGCTCATGTATTTAGAAGGAAGGATTTAAACCTGTAAAAAGGCTCGTTTTGGCAAAAGTCACAGGGACATAGAGGAAGAGGACGATCCAAGTTGCGATGAATAGAAGCAGTTGAAAAAGATTTTGCTGTACTAAAGATTGAGAATTGGAGGGCCATTGTATTTTTTCCTCCCAGAGGAATGCATGGAAATGCATGTTTTTATTCCCAGAAGAATGCATCGAAATCTCTTCAAAGGATAGCCTGGACCCACTCTAGAATGTCTTTCTATTGATAATGATGAGGATAAATACAGCGGTATACCTGAAGCCTAATGAAGGAAGATTGGAAAATTCGTTCCTCTTATATAAAGACCAAACTGATTCATATTTGTATTACAGGTGTTAAAAACCTCAATCTAACCAATTCGACGAATATGAAGCCTATTACCAAACTTCATATTTGCATTATTTTAAATAATTTAATTGAACTCATAATTTCTTCCACCGATTGATAAACAATTCCAGTTGACACACTGATTGTCTAAGTCGTGATTGAATTGAATTTAAAATAACAATGTATTTTTTTTTTGAAATAAGTATTTAAAAATGAATCATTAAATATGCATTCATGTAAAAAAAAATACTATATTTCTGTATAATCAAAGGGAATCAAATAATTTATTTTTTCCTAAAATTGGTAAGTTTGAAAAAGTGCTGGAGAATTTTTTGCTTTTAATTTTTTACAACGTGTTTATTTCATAATTTTAGATATTTTTATTAAATGTTGAAATATGTTTTTATTTCTTTATATTATATAAAACAATTTATTGAAATTTTATGAAGGTTAAAATTTTTTAAAATTAATTTGAAAGGATATTGAATCTTTTGTTAAGAATTTACCATCGTGTGCTGTACTGCTATAGATCTACTGAAATAGTCATTTCATTAGTGATATTTCGTTTAGAAATTTTAAATTCCTAACTTTAAATATATACAGAATGTTACAAATATTTATGCAAAAAAGTTCAAAGGACCTATTCCAATATGCCAGTCAGTTGGATTGACCTTTTTTCTTCCGATCCAATGACCATGAATGAGTCATTTAGAGATGCTTTTATGTGCGTGTCGTTTATTATTTACGCATCAGTGACTTAATAAAGGAAGTAAACAGTTTTTTTTTTTAAATTTCTCGTAAAATCAGCCTTAACATTGAAAATATATAGTAAGTGGTCCTCAGTTACAAGGAGTTATTTTTAGAAATGAAAAAATCGGATATTTTGTGTATTTAGCAAAATTAAATATACAAGATGTTTAGACAATACCGCATAAATTGTAATGGCCAAGAAACCATCTTGCTCAGAGTAATTACAAGTTGGCCAATGAACCATACCACTTTGAGGCATTAGAAAGAAAAAGTATTGCATCACATCCGGTATACGGGAAACGAGCTTTAATGGAAATGGAAACAACAATAATACATGTGATAAGACATTTAAAGGGAGGTACTCAATGAACAATATTCATATATAAGTATGCCTGCGGGCTCCATATAGTGGCTAACTATACGCGATCCAACAGTTTTATGTCCATAAAAGCGAAAGCAGCCTGTAAATGAGTAACTGAGTCTCCTCCAATTTGTTAAGATGCCGCGTAAAGGCAAAAAACCCAAAACAGTCAGATCAAAAGATTGGGACTGCTACACAATGCTACTTTTGCTATCCATATCACCAGATATATTTACAGAAGAGGATATTTGGATAGGAATGATATAAAGAGAAGTATACTCACACGCAGTTTATAATACATTGCTGCTACTTCCCAACATTCCCGAACGAGATACATTATAATTATATCCCTAAAAGTGAAGGCATTCTGTAAATGAGTAACTGAAAATCCAATCCGAATCTGAAAATCAAAGTCTCATTCAATTTGTTCAAATGCCCATAAAGGAAAAAAAAAACCCCACAAAAGTCAGATCAAAAGATTGCGACACAATCCTGCAACATATAACATATATTATATATCTCTATATATATATATCGGATATATTTCCTGAAGATTACACTGAGATCGGAATGATATAAAGAAAAGTGTACTCTCTCACAGTTTATAACACATTGCTGTTACTTCCCAATATTCACGAGGGAGCTTCATTATAACTATGTCCACAAAAGTGAAGGCAGCCTGTAAATGAGTAACTGAGTCTTGTACAATTTGTTCAGATGCCACATAAAGAAAAAAAAAAACCCAAAAGAGGCAGATCTAAAGATTGTAACTGCGACACAATCCTATTCTTTCTCTCCATATACACCTGATATATTTCCTGAAGAGGACACTGGGATCGCGATCACATAATGAGAATTATACTCTCTCACAGTTTATAATACATTGCTGCTAGCTCCCAATATTCACGAATGAGATATGTTATAACAATGACCACAAAAGTGAAGACAGCCTGTAAATGAGTAACTGAGTCTTGTACAATTTGTTTAGATGCCACATAAAGGAAAAAACCCAAAATGGTCAGATCTAAAGATTACGACTGCCACCCAATGATATTCTTGCTATCCATATACACTGGATATATTTCCTGAAGAGGACATTGGTATGACAGAACGAGAAGTATGCTCTCTTACAGCTTATAACACATTGTTGCTACTTCCCAATATTCATGAAAGGGATACATATTGCAAAAATTATCAAAAATTATCGATAGTTTCACTATGCAAAAATTATCGATAATTTCAAACAAGGACCGATCGTATCACATTCATATTCTTGCTACCCATATACACAGGATATATTTACTCAAGAGAACATTGAAATGGCAATGACATAACGAGAAGTATACTCTCTGTACATTGCTCCTGCTTCCCAATATTCACGAACGAGATACCTTATAACTATTCAAAAATTATCGATAGTTTCAAACAAGGACCGAATAGCTATTGTCCATTCACATAGAAGACAAGCATCTATCGACTCATACCTGCCCTTGAATTATTTCCGCTAGCCCAAGGCACAAGTTTGATTTTAATTTTTATAATCTTGAATCTTTCTATTACTCATTAGTTTTGCAGTTTCCAATAAAGCTTATTTTCAGTACACCGGATATATATTTTTCTTTCCCATTCTTCTTGAAAGCTCTGCTCAATGGTGCTATTATTCTTTGGGCAACCAGAACAATACTTTTTTTGTGTTTAATGTGATGATTTTATTTAAAGAGCAATATTATTTAAAAATTAACCAATTAATTAATTATCAAATTAATATTTCTTTTTTGGACAAAATATAAATTGAATAAATATATAAAACGGCTAGAGACCATCCAAAAATTATATAATTAAAACATGATCTTTTTATTTTCTTAAAAATAAAAATAAAAAAAACTGCAACAAACAAAATAAGAAAAGAATTAAATAAACTTTACTCTAAAGGAGTTTAAAATACTAAAGAACATGTCGCAGACGAATATTTACATGCTTTATAACTCTGCAAAATCCTGTTGTGAACAATTATTATTAAATTAAATCTTTAATTAAAGGTTACAAGTATAACATAAACATTTTAATGCATTATGTATTAAATGATAACTTATTTAGTTACAAATTACTTCCAATGAACCTAAATAGAAACGTAATATTATTAATACAACAAACAATGAATTTTTTTAATTATTCTGTTTTATATTTATTATTTAATAATTTTCTAAAATTTTGGGAAATTATTTTTTTAAGAGAGTATGCTATAAGATTACTCAACATAAGTCAGTTATTTGTTTGTTATGTTAAAAATAACAACAATTTTTATTAAATTTATGAGTAAAATAAACGAGCTGCATGAAAAGTTCGATTTTTCCAATTATCAATTAAGGATACTCTAATAAAATTTTCATTGAAAATAAAAATATTTGAAGTATATGGGTCGTTTAAAAACCATCATCGTTACCCTAAAAACATTTAGTCAAAAGCTACAAAAAGTAAAAAAAAAAAATATTATCATAGTTATTGTATTTAAACAATGTCCATTAATTATTAAAATCATTATATAAATCATAAATTAATGCAAAAAAATAAAAAACATCTTAAAATCAATTATAATATTTTAAATATTGAAATTTTGGATTTGAATGGGCTTGATAGACAACTTGTCGGATTTTCCAACATGCTGGGAATTCGAGGACAAAACCTGTCAAGTGAGGCTGATTTACATATTTATGCTGGGATAGGCATGTTGTCTGGAAATATTTCCTTGTGTATGAGGAGGTCAGATGCTGATGTAAATCCTGTAGATGCTACTTTTGAAGGTGCTTGTTTTTCAAATTGCGAGTGCACAATGTCAGTGAATTTATTTCACCATTGTAATATCCCCCTTCTTTTGATGTACATTCTATGTAATGCTGAATCTACTACAAACCTGTCATTTCAACAGCAAATAATATCAATAATTATTCAGCATTTATAAATATATTAAATTTTTTTTTTAAAAAATTTTCAAATGAATGTTTTATTTAAATACTGTTGTTCTTTATTTCAAAAGAAAAGTTTATTTTTTCACAAAAAGCTTTTTCTTTCCAGGTTTCCAACATGAAGTAATTGTAGCTAACAGTCCTTGGGGTTTGCCTTTGGAAGAAAAGATTTTACCCCAGTATATGAAGTCGTTAAATTACGTTACACGTGGTGTTGGAAAAGTAAGTCTATTGTGAAATAATTCAAGTAATTGTGAAATAATTCAAGTGAAATAAAAGATAATACTAGCATATTCCATAATGTTATTTAATAATGTTATTTTGACTAATGTCAAAATAACATTATGATCATCCATCAAGAAAAATCACACCAAGAATCACCCCATCAAGAATCGTCCCATCAAGAATAACATTATGAGGTTATAGAGACATTGCTATTACAACTAAAATATTCACATTTACAACTTTTTTAAAAGTATTGAGTATTAGGGCACCACTACTTTTTGATGGATGCGCTTTGGATTACCGAAACTGTGGAATCTCAGTTCAAAACGTGATAAGTAATATCGAACTGAAAGTTTCTTCGTCTATACCAAGGGTCTCCACACTTTCCAGCCTTAGGGCCATACTGTTTACTCCAGTACTAAAGGTACAAGAGATCCAGTAGCCAAGGGCCAAAACCGTTTTAATTTTTCTGCCGTTATCTATAATTTCTAGACCAGTCGCCGAGTACGCGCTCTGAGCGAGCATATAGTTGTTAATTACAAACTATTGTCAGTGAAAAATCACAATTACACAAATCTCATTAGTATTTTTTTTACAAGTGCATACTCCGCAGTTTCATTCGCTTTAATTCAGCTTTTCCGTTCCTGAGGGATTTTCTGGATAAAAATCATATCTTCTATTCAGGATATATACATCAGAAACATCGATATACATACATATGCGATACTCTTTACACCAACATAACTACCGAGGGATGTTCACTAGTTTTAATGTTAGTGGGATTCATTTCAATTATTTGTTAGTTGTCATGCTTAAGTTAAATTTTCCGCGTATTATACTTGTCATTAAGCTTTACCTAGCAAGTCAATAAAACCGAGTTATTATCATTATGTTTTTTTTTTATCCAACTTATTACAGCAACAATAAGCTATTCGCTGTCGCGGGCCGGATTGATGACACTGGCGAGCCGCAGTTTGGAGACCCTTGGTCTATACGGAGAATGGATACGAAAAATTAATGAGCCAATGAGTCATTTGCTTGATTTGAGAAGATGAAAAGAAAAACGGAAAATTAAAAAAAAAAAAAAAAAAAAATAGGAAAAAAATGTTTTAAGACGGAAGTATATAATTGAGATCCTGTAGTCCTATGTTCACATTTTCGAGGGTGCAGTTAACCCTGATTTTATTTTAGTGGAATGCTCTATACATATCTATTCAACGAATCTTTAAAAGATTAGGATATTTGATCAATGGATTGGACAGCAACATCTCCAGACGTAAACTCTGTAGAGCATGCCTGGAGACTCTCTTTGGAAGACCATTATACTTTTCACCTCCAAGGATCATGCAGGTTATAAAAATAGTGTCGTTGGAGGAATAGGAAGACTTATAAGCTTTCTGATTTCCAGTTCGAATTCAGCTGTGTTACTGTAAGAGGGGATCATATCCTCTATTAACCCATTTTTGTGTTTGATATTGTAAGTTCTGCTTTAGAAATTCCGAAGTTGAACGGCCACGTTCACGATCATGAATGTGTATCATAGCTAATGTATAGGTATTTTTTATACTATAAGAAACTATATTCATACCTAATATCATTGAAATTTATCTAGTGGTTCTAGAGCATATGGAATCAAAGTGTAAATTCTCTTCATTTGAAATGCCAGTTTACTTTGGGATACATGAATGTAGAGCACTCTTTTGTAAATAATACCGCTGCTTCTGTTGTACTTCCCATATCAAAGTTTATAATGCTTATAAACAGTTAAAATGCAAAGAGAGATAAAATTGAATTAAAATAAATGTAAAGTAGAACAAATGTAAGTGAGAACAAATAAAGCATTTTTATCACCGTAATTTGTTTTATCTGACGTCCTTAAGTCTTTTTAAGAAGTATTTTTGCATTTGACATGGATTTGATATTTACAGACAATGAAAATGCTCTTGTTTTATCCTTATAAATTTTAATTTATTAAAATTTTTCATTTTCATTGATTAAGTTCTAATTCATTTTTGATAAAATATGAAGCATTAAATGTAAGAGAGAACAAATTTTTCTTCATGGAAAATTTTGTTTCAATTTCGCGAACATTATTATTATGACATGTAAATTCATATCTAAAAATTAATTACAAGATACTATTTTAATTGAATTTTTTAAATTATTACAATAACATAACTTTTTTTAAGAAAAGATAATAAATAAATCTTACAGAAATGAGTTTTTAAATTAATGAGCTTTTCTTTGTTACATTTGAATCTAAATGTATTCCTCGAATTAAGATTAAAAATAATAACAGGCAAAATACCGACTAGGCTACAGTGACCAGCTCGTGTCTTGTTCGATTACCAAAGGCTTTCCAAGGGGTCCCACGTGGAGGCGAGACTTCCGCCCTACTTTACTGAATTATTATTAAAAATAATTCCTAGCCGTTGCAACATTCCAGTAAATGAAAAAGCTGACGTCTTTGCAAAAAATGGATGTAATTTGCGACAGCCGCATTTTACTCTGTCCTACCAGCAAATCTATGGCGCATAAACAATAGATTGCAAATGTCTCTCCGAAATGATCGTGTTGAAGTTGTGACGGGTAATGTCTGGAGTTCATTAATGCGCTCCTTGGACTTCCTTACTCGGTTTTTACTGCAAATTTTAGACTTTTGACTGGACATGACTTTTTACAAGGACACTTTTACTGTATAGGGGTGGCCAATATTCCTGACTGTGTCCTGTCCACTTGCGCATTGACTGTTGACCTGACACTTTTCCTGACTGTGCCCAGACACTTTTATTGATTTTACACATTTGACAAGCTGCCCTGGGCCCTCTTTTATGAACTATTCTCCAGACAACATTTATAACAAGTCTGGTTTCTATTGGGCTGCCAGAGGGTTCATGGCAGATATGGTCTTTGCCCCGAGATAGCAAAAAAAAAAAATTATTTTCTTGTTTTAATTATGATGAAAAAGTTTTTAATTTGTTTTTCAGTGGCATTTGGGATTCTTCAAGGAAGAATATCTCCCAATGAAGCGAGGTTTCGATTCCTTTTTTGGTTATTGGAATGGCGTAGAGGATTATTTTACCCACTTTTCAGATACAGTAAGTATTCAATAAATTTTATTTGTTGGATTCTTTCGCTTTGAAAATAAACAATTTAATGTTTAATGTTTAAGGTAGGTACAAAAATAAATGGTTAAATAAATTGTTTAAATGTCGTATTTTTAATGTAGATACAAAAATAAATGGTGAAATAATTTTTTTAAATATCGTTTAACGTTTAAATTTGATTGGCCTTTTTGTCTACTTTAAATAAAGCTGTATCAATAGGGAATAGATATGATTCTTGGTCCTTTCGATATTATTTCGCACGAATATCCATTTATATAATTCAAGAGAAAATGCAGGTACAAAAATTAGTACAAATGTAGGTACATGTAGGTACAAAAATAAATCTTTAAATAAATTGTCTAAATGTCGTTTAATGTTTAATGTAAGTACGAAAATAAATCGTTTAAATGTCGTTTAAGGTTTAATGTTGGTACAAAAATAAATCATAAATAAATCGTTTAAATGTCGGTTAATGTTTAATGTAAGTACAAAAATAAATCATCAAATAAATCTTTTAAATGTCGTTTAATGGTACAAAAATAAATAGTTAAATACATAATTTTAAATTTTCGATGTTAATTTTTTATTATTTTCGTTTGTAGAAACTTTTTGTAATCTGAAAATGATTTTTTAAATTTTTTCACCATTATCTATTATTCCATTATCTGCTACCTCCATTATCTGTGTAAGAAAGCATGCCAAACTTGTTTAGCATTAAGGATCACAAAAGGTATTCATAAATAAAGAGAGCTGCATATAAAAAAGTAATTAAAAGGAAATAGATTTTTTTTTATTACCTTGTACGAAATAAAATATGTAAGCACAAATGTATCTATGTTTGAAAAATTTATGTAAAGTTCGAAACATTTTTTTTAAAATTTATGTCAATATCAATAGTTTGAAGTAATTTGCAAATGTTTTCGTAAACCAAATCTACAATATTTGATTTGATTTGTTGAGCTGTAATTATTTTTTATAATGATTGCAAATTTTTTTTGTCAGTCTTTATCTTTTCGCAGTTTTATTTTTTTAAAGTTGTTAGCATAAATAGGTGCTACAGAGCATTGCTGAGATACGCCAAATTGCACAGAACATATTGGGAAATCAGTCAACTGATAAATATTCATAGAAATTTGCTTAATTTCAAATAATTCTAATTGTGAATTCAATTTCGATACCAATCGATAGATGTGTAGTAAATAAGTGAAACTGATTCTCTTATCTCTTGAAATCCATAAGTCTATTTTCAAATTCATTTTCTGATAATTTAATTTGATTTGCATATCTGAAAACTCCAATTTCGGTTATTTTTTTAATAACACCTCGCAATATTTAAAATGAGATAAATTTTATTTTTGAATTAATAAGTTATGTTTAATTCTGTTATATAACATAATTTTTGCCTTGAGAATAACAAAGTGTATTGTAAGACGACTAAAATGATTTATAATATGAATTGAAAGAGTTATTGTTGATTATTTAATATACCATATTTATAATTTTTCGATTCTAAAAAAGCGATAATTTTAGTTACCATTTTGTAAGCGGCCAAAATTGCTAGTTATACACAATTAAAAATTTCAAAAATTAATTTAAGAAATTTTTTAAAATTTTCTTTTTACATATTGTTATATTGACTGGGTATCAATAGCAAGAAGAATTTTTATTGAATACCATTTCTCTGAAATACTGTAATTTTTTAAGAAAAAAAAATAAAATAATTATATATTGGTTTATAAAATATATTAGTATTAAATTTATCAATCCTTTACAGAAATAAATTTTGTATAAATACATTATAAATATTCATACATAAACAGAGATACATCAAAAGAAAAGCTTTTATACTGGCAAATACTGCATATTTCTGGAAAAATTTGTTATTTAGGGAAACATTTAAAATGTTTTCAAATTATTTAAAAAATATTAAAAGAATTTTAATAAATTAAAAAATTATGCAAAATATTATATCGCTTTCATATAACTAATTATGAGATAACGTAAATTTGATCGGCCTTTTTGTCTACTTTTAATAAAGCTGTATCAATAGGTAATAGATATGATTCTTAGTTCTTTCGATATTATTTCACACGAATATCCATTTATATAATTCAAGAGAAAATATACATTTCAATAAAGGTGAATCAATAGTGAATAAATATAATACTTGGTTCTTTCGATATTATTTCCCTTGAATATCCATTTATATGATTCAAGAGAAGATACACATTTCAACTAAAAGTAAAATATATTTATTAATAAATTTTGTTTAATAACTGCAAACTTTCAAGCAAATAGTTTATTTTATTTGTAAAATAATATGATACAATTTGATTTATTTTTCTTATGAATTCGATGATTTAGATAAATGCAACTTTTAGTTTTCTCAGAACTACTAATGAAAACTTATAGTTAATACCAGCTACTTAAAGCAAATTTATGATAATTTAAAACTGAATAATTATAAATATTCAAAATTTAATGTAGTTAGAAATTTAAAATGTTTAGAGATATTTTAAATATCTTTTTTTTTCATAATTCTAGTTTGTCCTCCACTAATTTTACGACACTACAGTTAATGACTAAAAAACAGGTAAATCCAGGCTATTGTCCATCCGTGAAAAGTCTATTTAAAATACGAATTCGATAAAGCTTGGATGTTTAATGAAGTATTTCAAAAATGCATTGATATTCTAGATAAAAATATTTGCAATGGTAATTAGCAAGCTTTAAAATTTGTCAATAACTCTATTGCTTATTATACGTTTTCTAAGTCCGGATGCACTGATGTGTAATTAAATACTCATAAATTAAGTAATTAGAATTTCGCGTAATTCCAATTCTTTTGTTGTTTCCTTGAATTTAATTACGTTTCATAAATACCTGAGCTAATTTGTTTTGCTGTAATTAAATTGACCTTCGTGGTGACACAGTTAAAACTTTATATCTGCATTTTAAAATGAATAAACTCTCTATTGATTTTTTATGCAAAATATAAAAGGTAAACAAAATTATTTCGATGTGTTGAAATGATCTCGTCATGTTTTAGATGCCTTACAAAAATCGCTTTATGTGAATTACAATACGATTGTTTATTTATTTAAAGTGCTTTCTTTCAAAATGCTTTTGAATGATCTAAACATTTCTCTTAACAATCGTTTAATAAATTTTATTTGCAGACAGATATGTCAGGCCTTGATCTACATGATGGCTATGAAAATATCTGGGATTTCAATGGTACCTACGGCACAGAACTGTTCACAACAAAAGCAAAGGAGGTTATATATAAACACAATCCAAATAAGGTTAATATGTCTTTATTTTAAAGTGTCATTATTTGAAGTTTGAAAAATATCAATATTGAAATGTTAACATTTGTGTTTTGGGACACGTTTAAAACTGTGTTTTGAATCTATGAATAATCTGTGCAAAAATAAGATCCCATTAAAAATATATCTAAAACATAATATATATTTTGGATTTGAGGTTTAAAAATTAGGATCTATCATAGTTTTACTTATTATTTTTTTATAATTTCGTTCATGAATATAATGATTTAAAACTTAAATAGCACTTGAATTTTATTATGATATATATATATATATATATATATATTATTTTTTTTAATTCCAATGGCAGATTCTGAACAGTTACAGCAAAAAAATAGAACAACGAAAAAAAAAAAAAAAAAAAAAAAAAACCAGATAATACAACAAAACATGCTGAAACAGAGTTCATTAATCAAATAATAATGCCAAGTTGTAGATCTTTTAGCCACTAAAGAGTGTTACCAGGTGCACCACGGGGTGGTAGATCTTCTGCGCACCTATGATACATATATTACTAATTAAAATATATGAAAAATAAAAATAAATCTATTGAATAGTGTGGTGCTTAATTTAAAATAAGAAAATGCCAGATGTCATTAGAACTTCATTCTACATGGAGTTCTATCCTGTAGTATTCATTCCCATGGAGAGGATTCATTCCCTCCGTAATGTTTGGAGAGGATTCATTTCCTACGGCGTAATATAATGGAGAGGATTCATTTCCTCCGTCGTTATATAATGTTGAGAATTCATTTCCTCCATAATGAAGAAGATTCATTTCCTCTGTAATATAATGGAGAGGATTAATTCCCTCCGTAATGTTTGGAGAGGATTTATTCCCTACGTAATGTTTGGAGAGGATTCACGAATTCATCTGTTTTTCAATATGGTTGGCCTTTCAGGTCTACAGACCTAAATCCGTATTATTATTTGCTAGGAGACTACCAAAAATTACAAAACATATTTTCCGTAATATGTTTTTTACCACGAATGTTGAAGAACTTTATCCATAGCGATGTTCTTATGATGCTCATTCATATGACATTACATTAAAATTCGTAGCTTCAAGTACTGCTATGAATAACGGATGACATGTGAAACTTGTATAATAATGATAACTATTTTAGTTGTAATTAGTTTAAGTCGCCATTACTGTAATTTGTTTTCGCGACCAATATTAATTATATAATTGTTTTTATTATCCATTATTAATTATATTGTAATTAATTTTATCATCCCTTATTATTACATTTCCCACCAATTACAAGTTATGTTGCAATTATTTTTTCCTATCTATTATTAGTTATAAGGCAATTACATCGTTTATAGATTATTAGTTATTTTTTAATTATTGTTTGGCACAATTATTGCAATTATAATTAATTTTTAAATTACTGGAAATTTAATGAAATAAAATGAATGCCAATATTTCAAATACTTATCTTATACTTATAGTTATCTAATTATGTTGTCTTTTTTTCTTGAATAATGCAGCCTTTGTTCCTGTACATTGGCCAACAAGCTCCTCATACTGGAAATTTCGCTAAACCTCTTCAAGTTCCCGATAAGTATGTGAAACCATTGATTGGAATTCCAGATGAGGGTAGAAGAAAAGTTTGCCGGTAATAAGAATAATTTCTTTTCTCAAATTCAGACGGAAAATGCAAAATTAGCACACTTTAAATGCAATTTAATCTAAATTTTCTAGGAGTTCTACTACCAATAATTAACAATAAAATCAAAATGTTTATTTAAAAAAAATTAATTACATTTATTTCAAAAAAACATTCAATACAATTAAGTATCTTAATTGAATGTATTAGTAATTTTTTTTTTCAAAGTAAATAATGATAATATAATAAAAAAAATTTGTGAATTTTCTGATATTTTTTGTAGAATTTTCTAATTAGTCATGAACAAAATTAAAATTAGTAGCAATTAGTTTTATTGCTATTATCAAGACTTGCCCCGACTATGAGTGAAAGAGAAACTGTTTCAGAAACAAGGAGATTCGATGGCGTTTGTGATATTCAGCATCTTGCCTCGCTAGTCCCACTACCTGATGGGAGTTTTCGGATTTTCTCATATACGATACGCAAATTCGGGGTAGTTGCCCCTAAAAGTCCTCCCTGAAGGTACTGATCTCCTTCTTCAGCGACACAGATCCAAGTCAGATTCTACATCGTAGGTCCCCTTTCCCTCCATCCATGAGTAGACATGGCAGTCCCCCTTATATATATATATATATATATATGAATGTATCCACCGGGATAACTTAGAAACTGTAACACTTAAAAGTTTATTTTTTCTCTTAATTTATTATTTATTCAATTCCTTCTATTAGCTCACACTCTCCCTATATATATCTTGTTCAAATTTTCAATCGTTAATAAAATACTTTTTATTCATCACTCAAGTTCAAATATATTTTTTTTGAACTTGCAGTGGATGGCACTTGATGTTAATACAGTTTTTTCAAATATTAATTCATCTATTTAATTCAATTAATTAATTTTAGTTTTTTTTTAGATTTAAGTTGCATATATCTACCAATAGATGGCGCCAGATAAACTTAAAAAAATGAATGAAGATTATTTATAAAGGACTTTCTGCAATATAGTGAAAAACAAATAGGAATTGACTTTAAAATTTTTTTTTATATTACTTGTATTGTTCCAAAATTCGTAGGCAAACATTATAAAAAGAGTTTTATTAAATATGTTTTAATTCAATAATATTCTTTCTTTTTATTGCCATCGAGTTTTCATCCCACCAGATGGCGCCAAGTTTAAAACTGACTTGCGCCATTAGTTAACCTTATGTAAAAAAAAAAAGAAAAGAAAAGAAAATAAGGAAGAAAACTTATTGTATTAGTTATCGATTTATTTTAAGAATTAACTCTATTATATTCTTAAAAATACATATTTTACTTAGCTAATTTATATTATTTTATCCTAGTTGTCTAAAATATCCAAACTTTTGCTCAGATATTTTTCTTAATAAAATGATTTACTTTCAGTGATCGGGAAAATTCTTGCTTATATTATAGTGTATACAGCTTATGAGTGAAATTCTGAATTTTGTACTTCACACATCTCGTAAAATATTAATTAATGTTGTTAGTTTTTATAAGAAACATTAATAATGCAAACACATGTGCCATTGATGCCAATAAGATTTAATAAAGCTCAGGTATATTTTAAACCATACGGTTATTTGTACCAATCCTGCTGTAGATTTAAAACAAATGAGATTTCTTTTATACATATTATCAGCAGAGGTAGTTTTTAAAAAATAAAGCCCGCAAATGTTAGTGATAAAACTAAAAGCTTTTGATCTACTTTTTTTATCTCAAATGTCCTGATTTTAGAAATTTTTTTTTTAACATTGAATGGTTTTTTTAAAAATATCTTTCTTTAATTGTCTGCACATGATTCTATTGGTACATTCGCTACTAATTAGCGCTATTAATTGAAAATAATTAACACAAGTATTAAATCAACTAATCTTTATATTTATCAATTTATCAATCTATCTTTTTATTTATCAATTATTAAACAGATGTCAACATAAATAGAAGTAATAAAAACTCCAACTCAACGAAATATTCAACATGGCAAATATAGTATATGGCATTCTTGTTAATGTAACAAAATTTTGTCCTAACCGATCCTATTGTTTCTGAAAAATGTGAATAATACATAAAATGTCAAATTTGAGCTTATCTTTCCACCTTTATGTACACGCACAGACACACACACACACAGAAACACACACACACACGCACGCACATATATATGTTACAAACACACATATTACAAAAAAGCAAGAAAAGACTTTATGTACGTGAGTGGGCTTCAGCGTAAATTAAAAAAAAATTCATTAGAAATTTCGTTTTTTTCCCCCGAATTTATTATTTCGCTTCTGGAAAACTTTTTTATAATTATTATTGAATTAAAAAAAATTTTACTTTTTATTGTCATCAGATTTTTACACCACTAGAGGGCACCATGAGTTAATTTATTGAAAAAATAAAAAAAATAGGGAGAAAATTTACAATATTACTTTTTAATTTATTCTTCAAACTAACTGTGTTATGTACTAAAAATTATATGTTAACAGATAAAGGAAAAAAAAAAAAATTACTGTAAATTCTTGGATAAGAATGATCGCTTTAGTTAATCAATTTATATTATTTTAGGTCAGTAATTTATAATCTTAAAATTCTTCTTTTAATTTTAATATTTTTTATCAATAAAATTTAGTGAAATAAAAATGTTTTATTTTCTGTAACCGAGCAATATCTGGTTATGACTGCTAGTACAGAGGTAAAGTAGACAGCTACTGTAGAAAAAAAAAAAAATGAATTTTTTACGAGTATTTTCTTTCTATTTTACTTAATTCCTTTTTCTTCAGGAATGGTATCTGCACTGGATCACTCTGTTGGTGAAATCTTCGATGCCCTGGAAAAATCCAAAATGTTGGATAACACCATATTTGTCTTCACTACTGACAATGGCGGTGCCGTAGAGGGCACGGACGGATCCTTCGGTTCCAACTTTCCCTGAGGGGCAGCAAGTACAACTTGTGGGAGGGTGGCACCAGGGCAGTGGGGTTCGTCTGGAGTCCCTTCCTTCGCCACCGAAGCAGGATCTTCAATGACTTGATGCACATAAGCGATTGGTTACCCACACTGGTATCTGCTGCAGGTAAGTTTCCAATATCATTTAATTGTATTTTTCCATTTTGCTATTCCTGTAGTAAATAATTGAGATTGATAAGCATTCTTAATTATACTACTGCGCCCAAAATAGTGTGTGAGCTGGCGCATTCAGTGTTTTCGGTACCAATCGAGATTTGACGCGTTTGAGGCCCAAAATGGAATTGGCCGATCCTTTTGAAATTCCAACATCAGCAGCAAGTTCTCCAGTTTTCAAGATGGGTTTAATTTTCGGCGAAAAACTCACCAAGAATCAATGCAGTGTGAGCTGACGCATTCATTGTTTTCGGTTTTTCAGCAAGTTCTCTAAATGTAAATCGACGGTTTGCAAGCACCTAATCTTTAAGTTTTTGGACGTGAGCTTCGTCTGTTGAGGTTGATGGTCGACCAGAGGGCTCTTCGTCCGGCTTTATATCACTTGTAAACATTTCTTTCCGAAATAGGAATGCTCACTGAATGCCTTCTGCAACATTCTATACGTTTCCGTAAACAAAATTGAATGTAAGTTCTTTGCACAATTAATTCAGACATTTCAAAAATCACCGGAATCAGTCTTAATGTCTCACAAAGCCAAGCGTAACTCAAACACTAATGAATATTTTGACGTAAAATTTCACACAGATGTCAAGGACAGTACCAGCAGCCTAAAAAAAAATTTTCATGACCCCCGGGAATTTTAAATGGAAAATTTGTCTTACTTTTTGAACACAGTAGTAGTTTTTCATTTTACTATTCCTGTACTAAATAATTGAGGTTGATAAATATTCTTAATTATCTGTCGTTGAAAACTTTAACTATAAAGTATGTATTGAATCATAGTTTTTCAAAATTTGACATTCATTTTTATGCAATTTACATTACACTAATGTTACGTTAATTTATAATAAAGTAACTTTAATTTATTTTATTTCAATGTTCTTTGTTGCAATAAGAATTCTGAGATTGAAAAACATTCTTAATTACGTGTCGTTGAAAACTTTAACTATAAAGTATGTATGGAATCATAGTTTTATAAATTTGACATTTTTAATGCAATTTGCTTTACGCTAATGTTACGTTAGTTTATAATAATGTAAAATTAATTTATTTTATTTAAATGTTTTTTGTTGCAATACGAATGAGTAAATAACGAAAACTGATCAATAATAATAGTAATAATAAAAAATTTAGTTATCTAAATTTGATGTTTATTTCATGCTTAATATAAATATGTTGATTGTTTGATAAGCATTTTTTTTAAATTTGACATTCATTTTTATGCAATTTACGTTACTCTACTGTTACGTTAATTTATAATAATGTGAATATGTTAGATATTGTATGTCTCTACAAGTATGTGCGTGTGCAAATAAAGCTGTCAGTTCTCCAACCTGTGCTTCAAGTATCTCCACTCAGTTACAATTTAATTGGCCAACCTGCGCATTACAACAATAGAATCCTTAACTAATTTTTCTCTTTACACTTATAAGTATTTTATAGTTATGATATCTTTAATAATAGAAACAAAGTTATGGAATCAATTCTGATAAATTTAATGCCATACATATATATTTTCATTCAAGCTGGCACTGAAGTTGCTAAAACCATGAAACACATCGACGGCGTAGATCTTTGGCCTCATTCGTTCACAATCTTCCTTCTCCAAGGCAAGACATCCTCCTGAACATAGATTCCGTCGATGGCGTAGAAGGTTTTAGATGGAAAAACTTTAAGCTGGTGAAAGGAAGTTACTATAATGAAACATTTGATGGATGGTATGATAAGAATGGTAAACTGATCAAAGGACTTTTGCCAGCGGAACCCAAAGCTCGGTTGAAGCTCTACAAAAGGGTATGAATATAATATGATCATCTATCTATTGAAGCTAACTTCTTTATGTATACTTTTATATAAAAATATATGCTTTTCATGTATAACTTGTCACCTATTAATTGCTTTCACGATAAGTGCAGTAAAATACTTGCTTCTGTTTAATAAACAAAATTTTTAAAATAAAAACTAGTTATTCCAATTCTGTTCATTTCCCATAATAACATTTTGATTTTCATTTAAGAAGAAGAAGAGTGAATGGTGCTAAAACTGAAGCTCTAATGAATAATGGTAGCGAATTTTGAGATTTTTCAAAAATTATTTTTATTCATGGAAGTTTTTAAAACGTTATTAAAATAAATTTCTTATAATTCATTTTTGAAAATTATAATTATCAGTGACAAATGTAATAATTTGAAATTTACATTGAGGAATAGTTTGTTAGCAAACATAAAAGAATCTTGATCGCCGTGTACAATTCATTTGGAGTGTGGTCAAAAATTAAGAATTGTATTGATCAGGAGACCAACTGATTTTCTTTGAATTCATTAGATTCATGTCAAATGAAAAACTAAATACCAAGAAGAAGTTTTAATTATTTTTTTCGAATTTAATAAAAACTATAATGTTTGATAATGAATTCATATCAAAACTGCCCACTTTTGAGACACAAAGCCTTAAAAGGTTCTTTAGTTTGACTTAATGAAATAAAATTCATTGAACGTTTATAAAAAAAAATTCTATTTACTGAAAGTTATTTTTTTGAGAAAGGGTTATTCGTATATAAAAATTTATCTGGCAATCAATATTAATTAAGCATTAATCAACTATGTTAATTAATTTTGTTAAACAACTGTATTACATCATAATTTAGTTTCCTTTGAGCCATTTCCAATGATATCACTTATGTGAAGATCTAATGATAATTACAAAAGTTATTAAGGGTGTTCCATTTTTTTTTGTAACAGACTGTACAATAAATTTGTTTTAGAAGATTCTTTCATGGTATAAAACTCCTTTTATGTGACAAAATAATATTATTGTATGACAAGTTTGTATTCCTCCAAATAAATGTATTTATTTGAAGGAAGGTTATAAAATTTTAACATGCAAAATATTAATATTATGCTCTTAAAAATATAAGAATTAATAAGCTAAATAAAAATTTCACCAATGTTTTCGCAATTCATGATTATTCCTTTGACATTATTATATTTTGCAGACATATTTGAAGTACTTAAAACGATCGAAGGTCGCTCGTACTCTCTGGAGAAAATACGCCAAGGATCCCCGTCTTGCCATATCCTGTCACACACCCGGTTGTCAAACGTTTCCAATAGTGAAGTGTTCACATGTGATACCTCCTTCGGAAAGTACTTGCAAACCCAAAGAAGCTCCTTGTCTATTTGATATTGATGATGATCCTTGCGAATATTTTAATATTGCTGAACAATACCCAGAGGTGAGTTATTTATCATTCACCTTCAAATAGGATTCAAGAGACCTAACAGGATTACTAATATTGAGACGTCTAGAATAACTAGTTTTTATTTTTCTTTCCACATATATAGAAATTCTAAAACATTCTATTTTCAATATGATCTGATATTATTCCCTACTTAACTGTCGAATACGTAATTCAGCGTTATAAATTATACAGAGTTATACACCATTGTGGCAGATTTAGATCTTCCCCATTACCTACATTGTATTTACATTGTGTCACTCACTAAATAATTAGAGATGGCTTCTACCCTTCTCCTAAATCCCAAACATAGCTTACAAATTTAGTTTAGATTCTCGATATTGATACTAGAGCTTTCGGTTCGACTTTGTTTGACCGGTTTCGAATCACACTTTCAGTTCTAAAATTTAACTTGTTATTCACCAGGCCAGTTTGGTCCAGCATTAAAATGTTGTTGTTGTTTCTTATTCCACTTGATCGACAGCAATATGTATATCAAGTCCACGAATCCGTGTGTTCTCAAACAATGAAAAACCTCTCCAGGACTTGAGCACAACTGGCTCTTCTGGTAACAATTGCAAGTCAAAATATGGGCAGGGGTTTTTGAGTCAAGCTAGATCTTGGGCAAAGGGGATAAATCGTGAGGGCCGACACATGACGTTGAGCACGAAGATGACCACTGCGGAGCCTAGCAAGAGCCATCTGTTCGCATCTACTGCCAGCCCCAATTAAAGCAGCACCAGGACTGTTAGAATCATGCCACTCACGTACAGGGGCCTTTCTTCAATAGGAGTTGATAACTAATTTGTCCCTAGAAGCAAGCTTCGAGAAAGAGAGACAGCCACCATCAGTAGAACTCTTAAGACTGCTCTCTTTGGCCAGCTCATCTGCATGGAAAAGAAAATTAAAATATGAGAGTAAACTAAATACAGATATTGATATATATATATATATAAATATACAGCAATAGATAGCAAAACAAATTCGTATGAGCATGTTGTAGATAGTTGGAATCTAAGATAAAACTCACCAGAATATTTTCCATTTATGTTTATAAGGTGTTTTAGTGAGTATACATTGTAGAAATATTTCCATACTTATATGTTTATGGAATAAAAGCAATATATGGCATGCAATGCTTTTATTCCATATGTCGTATATATATGCCACTAATATGAAGTATTATAACTTTTAAGTATGCAGTGTAGCATGAATGTTAACTGCAATATATATTGCAATTAAAAAACAGAATAATGTTGAAAACTGTGATAAAAGGTATTATTTATATTGGGTTAGGAAAAAAGTTATTTCGGTTTTCACATTTTAAAAGTATTGCAAAAATCTATAGAACTTGCCTGCCAACACGCTAGATAACTAATTAGTACAAGAACTTTTTGTTAGTGCCCTGTTGCAAAACTATAACATTAATTGAATTAAAGTTATTATTTTAGAGAAGTTATTTCAAAGTTCATTCCTGTGCTCATTGCAATGTGTTTGAATGCAAGGTAAAAAAGCAGTTACTTAATCTTTTAACGTTAACAGGATTGATTACGCGCTATCATCAAAATATAAAGACTATAAGATACACAAAACACGTATTTGAGGCTTCTATAACCTCAACTAACCAAAATTAGAGGCTTTTTCTATCCAAAATTTGAGGCTTCTATAAACCAGCTATTATTTTAACTGCTTTTAAACAATTCCTCTATTACACTAAATTTCTTTTATTTTACCATTTAAAGGCACTTCGAAAGCCAATAAAACTTTCTTGCAACCGAATAGATAACTAATTAGTACAAGAACCTTTTCATTAATGCCATGTTGCAAAACTTTAACATTAATTGAATTAAAGTTATTATCTACGAGAAGTTATTTCAAAGTTCATTCATATATTCATTGCAATTCGTTTGAATACAAAGTAAAAAAAGCAGTTACTTAATCTTTTAACGTTAGTTGGATTGAGTAAACAAAAAGATTATATAAATACAGACAATGAGATACACAGAAAACGTGATGCAAATAATCAATACTTCTATTAACCAGCTATAATTTAAATACTTTTAAACAATTACAAATCTTACACTTTTAATGTGACGATCGTATAATGGTTTGACACTAACCATAAGTTTGCTCTTTATTGAAATGCATAAGTAATGAGTATGTATTAAACTGAAGCCATAAACCTTGGCATTAATTTAAAACTTTAAAATACACATTCAAAATGGACAATCAACACAAATACAAATTCTTAACAAGTGACTGAATCTTTTTAAAACAATCGACTAAGTATACAGTAATAAAAGGGCATAGAGATTCTAATTTATTTCTTCAGTGAAACAAAGCACTTTGGAAAAATAATATCGCTGTTTATTTTTTCTTAAGGCAGCTGTTTCCGTCCAATTAGTTTTGTGTAACGACGCTTGTCATCATTTTACACTAACCATTCGGTATGGTCTACTAGAAGAATGGAGGTTTTCCTTTCATACTATAATTTGTTAACAAATTGCTTACTATACACTTCGTGACATTGAAGAGTTGAATACTGGAATTAAGGTTGATGTGTCAATAACTTACTTGACAAAAGACTTTGAATAGAGTTGACTGCAGGTGAAAATGTTTCCTGGCCCACTTATTGTATTATAGTACCAATGACCATGCAAAAGAAAACTATTGATTACAATTTTTCACTAAGTATCCAATAGCTTCTTTTTTATTCTACATATGTTCAGGTCTTTCAGTGTAATTTTAAAATATATCTGTGTGCATTTCTTGATAAACTGTCGTTTTTTAATTTATTGTATTTCCGAATTTATATTTAAGTTGTACTTAAATAATCTTCTTCAGAATAACCCTTCCTTAACATTGAAGTTTTAAATTTCTTTGAATAACAAAATTTGCCAGGTGAAAGTAAATAATCATATTTATCGAACATTTTAATAATTAAGTACTTGGAAAGTACTTAAGTACTAACACTTTAACAATTAAGAACTATTTATAAAATTGTTTAATTATGGATTTTTATAAAATATGTTGAGATTTTACATGAATTGATTTATGTAATTAAATAAAATTTTCAGGCAGAAATATTTATTTTCAAATCGTGAGTTTTACATAATAGTTTAATCAATATTATATTAATATTTTATAGGATCCACATATTGTGTTATCTTTATTGCATCAATATTGTTCGAATTGTATTGTTTCAATATTATATTATCTTTATTGTTCAATTTTCAGTTGTTATTTTTTTTCCATTTGCGTTTATTTTCCAAATTTTATCAACAAGCCGTGAAAGATTGTAACAATTCCTATTTGTGAAAATTATAACAATTTCAACTATCAAATTCAAAAAAAAATTAATCACTTGGAGTTTTTATTAGAATATATTTATAAATGACATGTTTATATAATATATGACATGTTTATATATTAAAACCTGAACTAGATTAAATGTAATTTCAATAGTAGGATTTGAGTTAATTTTTCAATTTTGGGATGACACAATTTTTTTAAAAATGACAATCTTATGTATAAAAAAATAATTAAGAAGAATCCAGAAGAATAGTTAAATTTCAGAAGGCACTTTTATTCTATCTTCATCCATTGGTTGAATACATAGGCAGTATATGCGGCCTATCAAGGTTCGACGAAGAAGATATTAAACCTCCATTGAATGATGGTGTATTTTTCAGACACTTTTACTCACGGTCAACTTTTGATAGAGAAGTATCAATAAACGTGTTAACCAATTCTAAAGAATATTGATTTGGATATCTATTTTACATTGATTTCAAATCTTGAGATGCAAACCACACACTTTTGTGGCGTCTTTCGTAAAAGTTTGTTTTGATGAAATGCAAGCGACTGATTTCCATTTTTAAATTATTTAGTTTACAATAGAGGAAAAGTGAATCCGTCGCATCAAAAAACAAATATTTTTTAACTTTATAACATGAATGGATATAAAAGAAATGACTTATTTCTTACTATAATGACTTTTTAATGATGAAGAAATATATATGCTCAATTAAAAAAAAATTATTTACAGGAAGTTTAACGCTAATTACTGTTCCAGTTATTTATTATATTATTATTTAAAATATTTATATTTATATTTTTGTTTTTAGGTGGTAGAGCAGCTTCAATTTGCTATTAATAGGTACAGAACAGCAGAAAAACCGCCCGGAGGTCAACCACCCGATTTGGCTGCAGATCCTAAACTTCATGGAAATGTTTGGAAACCATGGAAATGAACAAAATGACATTCGTTTGCTTGTTTAGTGTTATTCAAGAATGTTTCATTCTATGAATGTGTTTTTAATTTAATTATATGTATAAAAAATATCGAAAATTCTCAATGGAAGGGAAAAAGGGACAATGAACCCGTCGTATAAGAAAAAAACTTTACTTTAAAACTTGAATAGACATAAAAGGAGGATTGGTTAATATAATGAAAGAGAATAATATGATGAATATATTTTAAAAGGCTAATATTTAATTTTCTCGGAAAATAAGCTTTTCCCCTATTTGACAAAAAAATGAGCTGTTTCACATCAAGTATTCAAAATACTTGAAACTGAAAAATTCTATAGATTCTAGTATATAACAATGATAATTTCATTTTATTAATTATGGTAATTAACCTACTACTTCACGTTTTGTAAGCATTCTGTCATATTTATTTTTTATACTTTTATAACTTCAAATATTGTCGTGTATTCAGTCAATTTTAAACCTAGGTGATAAATATAAATTAAAAATTGTCTTTATTTATTAAACTATTCTGCTTTATGTTATATAACTTGTATTTTTGTACACTTTAGTTAATAACTAATGCTAATTTTAATTTTATTTTACAATTATCTTAACTTTATTATAATTTATTGGTAAAATATGTTAAGATGTTTAGCAAAACTTTTAAGATTTTGTAATTATTAATTTTACAACTCCTTTGAAATATTGACGTGTAACCAGTGAATTATTTTTTTTAACAAATAAAGACAATTTTTAATTTTATTTATACTTAAAATTAAAAATTGTCTTTATTTGTTAAGTTATTCTACTTTATGTTATATAACTTGTATTTTTGTACAATTTAGTTAATAATAAATGCTAATTTTATTTTACTGTTTTACAATTAAATTAATTTTATTGTGATTTATTGGAAAAATATGTTAAAATGTTTAAGAAAAGTTTTAAGATGTCCTTTATAATTATGATCAAATAAAGAAATTTATATGTTGTTTTTCTTTTAATTTTTTAAATGATAAATTAATATTTGCATGATAACATATAAAACTATTTTATAACTGTTAATCATCATTTTTTTTGTAAAAGAAAACTTCTAACATAAATTTTATATTATAATATGATGTTGTTTTAAATATTACAATTAATTATCTCGTACTTTATATGCAAGTATATTATTATTAAAGTTAAAATAGATTATTTATTAAAAAGTTAAAATTTGTGATGAAATAATTTTTAAAATACATAAAAATCTGTCAAACAACACGAAGTTATTTAGTATGTTTAATCATCTAAATTAATGTTACGTAGGCTTGTTTCAAGTAATTCAAAAAAGAAAAAAAACATAATAAAAATAAATCTTTATTAAAACCAGAATGAATACAAAGTATTTACAAGTTAAGCAATAATTTATAAATGAATCTTTTATCTCAAAATTTTTATTCAGTATTATTATGACAACAGAGATGATATAGTGTAAATAATAATATTTCAAATTTCCAAATAAGTTTTTAACTACAAATTATTCTGAATTTTATTTTGAAAAAAATATGTGTAAATATGAATTTCTTTAGTATAATTTATTCAAATCTTAACATTTCCGGCAATTAATGCCAATTTCTGTTCCGCAATCGCCTGTGGCCATAAACCATTCATCAAGAGTATTATCGATAACATATCTATAACACGAAAAAGCACAACAGCTGATTGAAATCGATCATGTACATCGTGACCCGAAAGCCACCAATGCATGGCAGAATCTTTAACGAGCTTCTTCATTACAACCCCAAGCAGCCAACAGCTGACAATGCATTAAAGGAAGTTTCATGAAACCCCTGAAAGTGTTTGTACTCTCCAATCACAATAACAATAAAAGTAAAGGGGGAAAATAAAAAGAACGCATTAAAGCATTATTATTTACATAAGGCACAGAGAACAGTTCTGCATTGTTTGTTCATCATGGTTAGTTAAATTTCCGCTTTCCCAATTATTTTCCGTAAGCATGGTGATGGGGCGAGATATACTTAAGCTCATAATCGTGGTATCCTTGACCCCCGCCGTGATGGCCTCCTTTGTACAAAGAGTTCTTGTCCTGATGGCCATGCTCACCCGACTGTCCATGTTTCTTGAAGTAGGAGTACGAGTGGCCACCGTGGTTTCCCAAGTCCTTGTGGCCCTCCTGGCTGTGATGGGATTTGTAATCCGAGTGGGAGCCTTTGTTGGATCCGATGTCATGGTGAGCCCTCACTCTGTCGTAGGCGTAGGCCTTTTCGTAATGGTAGCCCCGGTCACGCTCGTAATGGCCCCTGCAACACGAAAGGAAGAGATAAGAGTGAGTGATAACACATTTGCAAATGGGGACTTGTTTACAGGATATGCGCTGACCATTCTCTCTTTTTCTCTCATATTGTTGTATATTGTTATCTCTCAATAGCGATATATACATATATTTAAAATGGCTATAACTGTTCAACACTATCCATGAAAGATAACTCAAATTATTTATATTTGTGGCATGTTTCAATTAAAGTCATTTGCTGTTAATAAAATATAAGTCACTATCATAATTTAAATCTTACATTGAAAATATTTATTTTTCATTAACGAATCCCGTGATGCATTATATATTCTACGAACAGTACCCCCAACGAGTGATGATGGCAGAAAATTGAATTTCGGGAGGATTTTCCAGCTAACATTTGAATTCTAACTAAGTATCAACTAACATTTAAATATTTCTTGAGAGAAAATATGTAGAAATCCCACCACATAGTCTGATTACGCTAATATAGGCTTTCACAATCGCTATTACAGCTTATTTTATAAAAGCAATGGTTACAACGCAATTAGAAGCAAATTTAAGTGTTTGCTCGAATACTAGTTGCATATATTAACATAAGGCAATGAACGGACTAAATCATGATACTGGAAAAGTTTTAGTAAATTTTATTTGTTATATAAAATTCTAGATATATCATTTGATTAAATGTTTCTTGTTATATTTTATTTCGAAATAGCTGAAAATACATAATCAAGAAAATGAGAATTTAACTTCGATTTTGTTAACTTTTGTTATAAATATTTAAAAAACGAGTACTTAAGGAAACAAATAATTGTAAAATTCTATGCTATATTTTATTGAAAAAGATATGACAACCTTTGCTTTTAACTGCATAGTTCTTAATGCATGCTATACTGTGAATTAAAATTATTCTTTGAATATTTGCAAGAAATTAAAAATCATGGTACTGGTTAATATTGATGAAAAAAAAAAACGATTACAATGACATAATTTAACACAATCTATGAAAGAGTATATCAGTTATTTATATTAAAGACAGGATTCAGCTAACGTTATGTGTCAAAAGCTTAAGAGATCTTAATTAAATATTTGTATCGTTTAAAAATAAATGCTATAATTTTGAAATGAATAGAAATGTAAGAAAAAGGAATAATTACTATTAATTTTGCATGAAAAATATTTCATTTCCATCAAATGATTGTAAATCCTTTATATTTTATAGGAAAAGTGAAATATATATTTTTTCTAACCATTCATTTTATTTTAAGGGAGTTAATAATATTACAATGTTGAAGATTAACATTCATTTTTAAAAAAATGTTAAGAGTTGAATTTCTGAATATTTCAATAATTCAGAAAGTACATTGAAAATTTTCATTAAATGATGGCATTTTAAGTGCATTTAATTTAATAAAATTAATTCTTTTTTTCTGAAATAAATTAACTTGTGTGCTATAAAATTTAAGGTTTATCAGTCATAACCTTAAGTTTAAAAACAAAATAATAGCATTTTAATCTTCGTTAATACATTTTTAATAAAACTGAGTTCAAATCTTTGATGCCCAAAAAATCTGTAATTAGCATGTTTTTTTTAAAATTTCGATTAATTTTTTTTCGATATGAACTTCTTTTCTTTAAAATAAGAAACCATAAATCGTTTTATCTGCTTTGAATTGATAATAAGAAACCAAACTCTTTTTATAAAAAATAAATTCTTTAAATTACATCGAAATAAAGAACTTACCTGTCGTGGTGATGATTGTGCTCATCGTGGTGTTTGCCAACTGAAGAGTGGGCTTTGTGGCCAGAAACTTCATGCTTCTTGTGAGATTTATGACCAGATTCTCCATGAATGCTGTTATCTCCATAGTGACCATGGCCAGAACTGTGATGACTTTTGTCCAGGAAGTGATGGTCATCGTTAAGTGAATAGTCTTTAGCAGGGTACTGATAGTGTGGAGCATGTGAGATAACTGGAGGAGGTTTGACCACTATTTTTTGACCAGGGTCAACATAGTGTGGATCTTCTTCCAGTATGTAGGAAGCTTTGGGATTGACAAGCAGTGGTCGCTTGTAATGATGTTTGGGCTCTTCAAGGGTGAAGTATTGATGGTTTTTGGTCTTAGGATCTACTATAGAATAGTGAGAATAGCTAACTGGGCTTGCAATAACTTGGTGAGGTGCAGATTTTGCAGCATAAGCTCCAACATTCTCTCTGTAAACGTTGTCTTTGGGTACAGCATCGTAATAAACAGGTGCTTTAACCTCGGCGTTTACGGGTAAGTAACCATATCTTTTGCGACTGGCTTGTTTCTGGGGAACTTCACCTTCCTCGTATTCGTGGCCACCATGATCGCCGCCATATTTACGGTTTTCATGGCTCTGAATGATATCGTAGATATGCCGTCTTGAAGATTCTGCGTTTAAGTCTTCTAACTCATCTGGCTTGACTTTGCCTTGTGCTGCTACAAGGCCAGCAGCCCATAGTGTCAACAGCAAAGGAGTCAACTGTAAATAATTTTAATTATGCAGGACCTAATAGTAACTTAAATGATAAATAACTTGAATGTGGATGTAATGGCGTTATATATTTTTAAATAATTTTACACGTAAATTTTGTACCTTTTAAGGTAACGTTTGCAAGCATTCGTTTAGAGCAAATCTGTGACATTGAGATGTATTTTATCATAAAGAAGTAAATGTTTTCGATTTGCTATGCACAACAAAACATACTTTTTTTTAACCTGAACAGTATTAGAAATAATTTTGTAAGCGTAAATAAAAATAAATAATAATATAAATAAATAATTTATATAAATAATTATTGTTAAATATAATCATTTATAGATTGAATGACAGATAATTAAATGAAAAATTATTTAAACAACTACTTTTTATATTAATGGAGTAAATACTAAAAATTAACCAATATTATTCGGGAACACCATAATATTTCATTTTCTTTTTAGGGGATACGATGCCGACAACAACAACAATATTAAAAATTCTTATAAAATTGAAATAGTGAAATTTTTCAGTTTTTTTCATTATTATTGAATTCTTTAAAGGTACTTTAAGCACAGTATTACACACGTAATGGAAATAAAAGTAATAATAATTTAATTTTGAGTTAAATAAAAATTTTTGTATAGCATAATTATTTAATGGTTTTAAATTTTAAATCGCAATATCTAATATTAGAACAATATAATATTTTTGGCAGAAAAAGAAAAACAAATTTCCATCTTAAAAATATCAAGTTAATGATGGCATCTTTTTTTTTATTTTTTGTAATGTTTTAATAACACATTACTCTTTTATTCTAAAACCCCAAACATTTCCATTGTCCTTATTAACTTCTCGGAGGGGATAAAAAATACTAATACTGCATTGGTATTTCAAATTTCTTTTTAAAAATAAGCTTTTAATACAAAAAAAATCGAACTTGATGACTTTGTTTATTTCAGGGATAAAAAGTAAATAAATTTTATAATTTGTGAAGTAAAAGTAAACATTAAAATAAAAAAGCTTAATTTTTAAGATAAAATCAAATAAATGGATTCAACTTATTTTTAAAGTTACAATTTATCAATTGTTAAGGAAATATTATAAAAAAAGAAATATTATAATAAAAGAATAATAACAATATAAGCAAAATTTCTCTTTACAAAACGTATTTTTAATTTAATATATGTTTAATTACATCATTAACTATGATTTAATTCCTATACTGAATAATACTGATATACTTTTACCAATCTCTCTATATAAATATTTAGCGAAATAATACATATACTTTCTTTAATTAATAGATATATGGATTATTTATCAACATTACAAAATAAAATTCTATGTCAATAGTTATGAATCAGACATCTAAACAATTTATAGTTTTCTATTTAATCAAAATAAAGAACTGCCCCATCAGGTTTCATTATAAAGGTTTGTTCAAAGATTCGAAAATTTTCCACATTCAATAATAATCCAATGACCAGAAATTAAAAAAAAAAAGGTGAAATATTATGAAATTAATTTGAGAATCGGATATACATTTAAAGAAAATTAATGGCAAACTATATAAAAAAATTAACACTTACTGCTTTCATTGTAGTGATACAAGTGACCACTTTATTGTTCCTAAGCTACAACCACTGTTCTCCCTATCCCAGTAAGGCACCAAATGACGCAGAACGGACAGTGGCCAGTCCATTTTATACGGCCACACTATCCCAACCCAGATTTGACTCCCTTCGCTATCGTCTTCGAAGGATTTCTTTTCATTCTTTCTTTTTTTTCCCGCGTAAAAGGAAGGGCGGGAAGGAAGAGGAAAACAATCATTCTAAATTTCCCCCCTCCTCCCACCATTCTCCCCACCCGAAGCAGTCAATGGAACGCACCATCATCTAAATGTTTTGAGATTACAGCCAGTTACATAATTTTAGATGTTACAAAAGATTTTGAAAGTCGATTTGTTGGATTGGTCATTTTTACCCTAAATTTGTAGGTTTACCTGGGTGGCAACACCCAGAATGGTTGAATGTTTGGAATAAGAAGAAAAAACAATGCATGGCAAAAAAAAAAAAGAACATGGTGTTCAAATCCAAGCACGTTTTCGGTATTTGAATGGCGACATATTTTGGTATTGATAATGAATGTTTTGACAGAATTTGCTGTTAAGTCCATTATTAAGTGTCGCGAATGTTTGTGGGAGGTGTGTGGAATTTTTATTTTTTATTTTAAGGACTTTGTGACCTGATTTATGATTTCAGTTTTGGACTGAATTTACAGTAAATAAATAGATTTCAATTGAATAATCGTGTTTATGTTCTGATTTCCATTATGAATAGTTGGTTTTGTTATCTGAAGGCACCATTTTGCGAAATATGTGACACTAAAATAAAATTTTTTGAATTTTAAATTATATTTATTTATATTAATCATATGAAATTATATTTATTGTATTTATATAAATAATGATGAAAAATTTATAAATAATAAGTAATTCAATATAAAATAATTTATAATGTATAATGAAAAATTTTAATTTATATTTATAAATTAATTATTGTTTCTTTTTATAAATTATAATTTATAACAAATAAATAATTTATAAATATGTGACACTAAAATAATATTTTTTTGAGTTTAAAATTATATTTATTTATATTAATTACATTAAATTATATTTATTATATTTGTATTACATTTAATTTTATGGATATAATTATCATTTAAGATATTTATAATAAAAAATATATATTTATAATATAAATATTATATATATTATAATCATTAAATATTTATAAAATTATAAATTATTTTGTTTAAAATTTTTAGAAAGGTTTAAAGTTTTTTTAACCTTCTTAACTTAATATAGACTCGATTAAAAGATATATGGAAACATAATTTACATTTCCAATAAAAAATTTTTTCTCTGTAATTTACGTAATGTGACATTAAATTAAAATTTTTTGAATTTGAAATTATATGTTTTATGAAAAACATTATCATCTAAAATATTTATAATAATATATATATATTTATAATATAAATATTATATGTTTTATAATAATTAAATATTTATAATATTTATAAATTTATAAATAATCTTATTTATAATTTAAAAATTTGATGAAAGGTTTAAAGTTTTTTTAACTTTTATAATTTAATATATGCTTTATTAAAATATGAAACATAATTTATATTTCCCATAAAACTTTTTTTTCAGTAATTTTTTTAAAAAAATTATAGTTAAATTAGTTTGAATTAAAATTTAATACTTTTTATATTAAATGAATTATTTGTTTAACTTTTAAAAACAAATACTAAAAATTTAATTTATGGAATTAATTCTTAAAAAATGTGTTAGACGATTAATTATGTTTTCTTTAAAAAAATCGTGTATATTTTTTATACATTTGAAAAATTTAAATACTTATTTAAAAACACAAAATGGTTTTTAGTTAAGTTTAAAAAAGGGACTTTTGTATGAAAAAGCATTTTAGTAAAAAAAAATTCATTAATGAAAATTGATCATGATAATTGAGGAAAATGATAATTCCTTAATGATAATTATAATTGATTAAATCAAATAAACAATTGTATCAAGTCAATTCAAATAATGATTGATAATTATCATTATCATTAATGATAATTGATTTTTACCATTAATTTCGTTTAAGTTAATCAAAGAAATCTACCAATTAATTAAAATTCAACAATATATTTATAAAACACAAAATGTTAGTGTAAAATAAATTAACTGAGACTTCCTTAAAATTTTTTTTATCATGTTTATTTGTAAATAGTTATTTTAAATTTTGTAAAAAAGAAACAGTATGATAGAACATTATTTCATCGTCATCGAAAAAACGTTTCCTACGCCAATTTTTATGTGTATTAGTGGTCACACGCTCATTGATGTATACTAGGAACAATCAATAGAAGAGGATATTTTTTTCCGGAATGATTTTTAGGGTAATTGCTTCTAATTTGCTTTTCTTATGGGAGGAAAGCCGGAAAATTCCAACTAGGCAGATTGATAATCGAGGTAACATGTTTCACAAGCATTTTCACAACTGCGTCCCTTTGTTTCTGAAAATATAGTGACAGGAAAGAATGACGCTACCGGATACGAACCAGGGCCCTCTTTCACGCTAACTGCTCACGCCACTACTGAGCTACCAAACAAGCTTTTCATTCACTAGAAATTAAAATATTTTGAAGTGCTCAAACATATAGACGTTATTGATAAAAATGTAATTTAAATTATTTATTTAATACGAAAATTAATGGTGAAATAATAACATCAGGATATTATATTTATAACTTTTTTTCTAATGCAGCTGGCAATACAGAGACAGTTAATCTTTATGCCATAAGCAAGGGTTGCACCGACGTTATGCAGTTAGCACTACCAGGGGGCACATGTAGCTTGAAGATATGCTACGGATGCGAGTAACACTACCATGCTCTACTAGCATATTATACCGGTACCTACGATTTACAGTGGATTCTGAACCACTACAAACATGCATGAGACGCGTACCCAAAACTTGTGGTACCCAGCGTCAGAACGCTGGCCATCATGCCCCTTATTTTATTTATAAAAATAATTAACAAAATATTTGAAATAAAATATAAGACAATTGATATTAATTTTTAATACTTTTAATTTCCTTATAATTTTTTCTTAAATTATATAAATTATTTCATTTTAATAATTCGAAATTTTATTAATTTAATAGATCTGTCGGTGTTTGGACAATATAAAAATATTGTTTATTTAATTATACTTTATGTTAAATTTATTTCATTAGAAGTGTTTTCAAAGACAGAACTTAAAAGTTTAAATGTTATTAAAAAAATAACCCAATAAGTTAAAAAAAATAAATTTGCCATTGCGAGAAATTTCTAATTTTAATTTTCATGCATTTTTTATTTTTTATAATCTCCTCATTTTCTTCATTATCTTCAAACTTTTTGTGATTACACACGTTATTATCAGAAAAACATTAAAAACGAAATATATATGTAAAGAAAAATGTGAAATATTTATTAATAAAAAAAAATCCACACTTTTCGATACTAAAATAAAAGTTTAAAATCAATAATCATGATAAGGTTCAAAAATTAAAATTGCCATTACAAGAAATTTTTTTTTATAATTTTTCTCATTTTCTTAATTATCTGCAAGCTTTTTATGGTTATGCAAATTAATTATAGATATTTATGGTTAATAACTTTTAACCATAAATAACTTTTCACCATAACCATAAGATAACTTTTTATGGTTATTATCAAATTAATATTAGAAACAAAAATGTAAAGTATTTATTAAGGAAACAAAAACGCATTTCGATACCAAAATAAAGAATTTAAATCCAAAAGTCTAGCACAGTTCCACATCTGACACGCTATTTTCACGGATCATAATTGTGTTTTTTAAATCCCACATTCAGAAGTTTTCATTCTTTAAAAGGAATTAAGGTATTCTTATGAAAGGTGACGTGCCACAGAAAGAAATTCTTATCAACAGTCTGTCACGTGCTGAAAGATTTATGCTATTGTGAGATAAGTTGACTTAATGTATTTTTGTTAAACGAGACCGCGGGCAATTTAAAATGCGAATAATTGGCCTTTATGTAATCTATTCAGCACAGTAGAAAATAGACAAAAAAAAATGTCTGCTGCTTAAATAAATTTAATTTGGTGTTATGATTACTGCTGTGGAAGTATTTTAATTGCAATTTATTAAAGTGAAATTTGATATTTTTTCTGATTAAACTCCAATTGTCTGACAAAGTCAATTAATATTAGTCTCATTATTGATATTAATCTACATTTAAGATCATTAGCATTGACAATAAAGATGATTAACTAATTTTTTTTCTCTATTCGTTGGTTAATGTAGGGTTTTATAAGTATTTTAATAATTATTTTAATGAATTACTTCATTTTTTTTAATTAACGAAAAATTTTATATGAGGCATATATTTTATATATATGTTTTTTTTTATTATAAATCATAATTAGAACAAAAATTCAGAAAACCCCCGAACCCCGGTTCGAAATGTTCTATACTGGATGGAATATAATGAATCCATCATCATCATCATTGCTGCAACATCCCCATAGCCTGCCTTCTGGTAGTTTTCAAGACAGGAGATATTTTCTTTTTATGGGCTAGGATTGTCAGCCCTACGTCCAACAGTCATATTAGGCAGGGACCTATAGTATAAAGTGTATTCCGATCCACTACAAACATCCGTGGTACCTCCGGGACTCGAACCCGAAACCTGTAGCCCCGAGCACCAGAGCCCTAGTCGCTCTGCCATCAGGCCCCGCAATAAATTCGTAGACTTCCATTGGAGGAGATTGAGATTTCATGTATGGATATACTCGTTCAAAATCGTGGCGCGTAAGTATGGAGTTACAAACCTTCGAGCTACACTTTAGTTAACACTGAATCTGCTATACATGCCTTTCTTAGCAGCGAATGAACTCAGTGCCAGCATTAGAAAGCAATTTAAAGTTTACACTTGAAGTTATTAACACAATATGTAATTTGCTAATAAATTTAAGGTTTAATTAATTAGTGGTAGTTTAAATAGCTAATAAAATTTTTTTGTGTAATTAAATGCGGATATTTGCTCTTGTTACAAAGAATAGCTTAATTTGTGGCCCACTGGTAACATGCACAACTAGATGCAGGAGAATTGAAGCACAAGTACAATGGCGTCATCCACTCAGAAACTAGGAAACTCGATGGAGATTATGACAATGTGTGCATAACGGCTCGTATCAATTATTATGGGAGTTTTCCCCATACTATACGCAAATGCGTAAACAATTTCCCTTAAATTCCTTCCCCATAATCTGTCGGTGGGCCATCATCATCATGTATCAGTGGTACATGATACCCATCAATGTTCAACTAAAAACAATTTGTAAAGAGTAATCTATCCATTTTTGACATAAACCTACATTTAGGGTAATTGACACGAATGGCAAAATAAATACATAGTTTCCGGAAATACTTGTGACTCTACATTAATTAACACAATTATTTCACTTTTTTTTAAGCATGAGAAACTTTTAACGAAAATAATAGGGTTTTATTTAAGATTATTTTCGTAATTCTAATAAAAAAAAAAGAAGGATTAAATAATCGAAATTCGTCTGAAATTTTTAAAAAATATTTTGAAAATGTGACCTGGAAAAAATCGAATCCGAAATAATTTCCTTTAAAAATTTAATTGTTTTTTAAGAAGAGGGATTTTTAACGCTCTTAATTTAGAGCAATAATACAATATTGCGAACATATATAAGGTAGTAAAAAACATTGTATAAAGCATTAATAAGGAAATGAGATTCGACAAAGTAGGATAGATTGCAGAAGTTTATCAGCGTTCTAGATTTTCTAGATCAATTATGAAAGGAGAAAGTTTATTTTTTTTCATATTTCTCCTAGATTTTAGAAATTTTGTGGAGTTATCTAAATATTGTTTTTGTAAAAGCAAAAGTTTTTGATAAAAATCTCGAAATTAATTTTTAAATTATAGCACTGGGAATAAGAACATAAGGTTACACGTTTTCAAAAAAGGTATAGAAATTATTTATTCTATTAGAAAAAGATATTTAAACAATAGAAACCAAATAAATTAAACATATCACGTCTAAACAAAAATATAGTTTGTTAAATAAAAAGCTCATTATTATCAAATGAATACAAAGCTTTTTTTTTCATATTATTTTTCAGAAGTAATTGGAATTTTCTTTTTATAAAATGATAAAATTAATCTTTCTTGCAGAATTAAGCATATTGTATGAAAGTTGATTTTTAAAGATCGTGAGTTTTGTATCTTAATATACACTCATGTCCATAAATTAAGGATAATGAAGTTCAGGCAAAGAAAGAGACAGAATCAAAACAAATTTGACTTATTTGTAAAGTCTATTTATTAAAAAGGTAAAGAGCAAAAAAGATGCTATATGTTTGACATAATTAATAAAAATTGCGATTTTTACTCCCTGGAGCAAATTTCAAAAAAGAACCAATTTACAAAAAACAGTATAACATGGTTAGTATGATGGTTAATATGGAGTATGTCTCCCGGACGATGCAATACAGGCCTTACAACGCCTAGGCATACTGAGTATCAAATTATCAATCTGATCTTGGGGAATATTACACCACTCATCAAGCAATGCCCTCCGAAGTTCCGATTGACAGGTGGGAGGGGGTTGACGGGCTGAAATTCGTCGGCCAAGCATATCCCACACATGCTCTATTGGATTCAAGTCCGGTGAGTATGCTGGACAATCCATACGGGTGATATCCTCCAATTGAAGGCATTCGTCTACAATTTTTGCATGGTGAGGACGGGCGTTGTCATCCATAAACAGAAATTAGCACCCATGGCGCCCCGAAACAAACGTACATGTTGTTCTAGAATGACATCCCGATAGATGTGGCTTGTCATCGTTACACTCTGAACATGCAGGTCAGTTCTGGAACCAAGAATAATTCCTCCCAAACGAGCCCTCCTGCACCACCGTAACGGTGTCGTTCAATGGTGTTCTCTTGGTGGTAACGGGTACCTGGCGCTCTTTATATGAAAGTCCGGCGAGAATCAGACTGCAAACTAAACCTGGACTCGTCGGAAAACACCACACAAGACCACTGTTGCTCCAGGTTAATCGCAGGCGACAGTGAGTTGCGGTAAGTGGAACACATCTGACAGGCCTACGAGTGTATAGACCAATGTGCCCTAAGCCTCTGTACACGGTCTGCCTTGAAACTGTCGTACCGGTAGCTGAAGAGAGCTGACCGGACAGGTCTGATGCTGTGCTCCGTCTGTTTCTTTTGGCAGTAATTGCTGAATACCGGCCCTTATTCGGCGTTGTAACTCGGGGGCGACCTGTGCTGTAAAATCTACTCACATTACCATCATCTTGGAATCGTTGCCAAAGCCTGGAGATGACACTCTGGGCGATTCCGAGTTCCTCGGATACTTCCAGCTGGGTACGTCCACATTCCAGTCGTCCGATAATTCTATCACGTAAAAAATCATCCAAATGCTTCCTTTGTGCCATAACTGTGCGGTTATTGCACTGAAAGGCTTTTAAAGCGCTTGTGAACAATTTTACTTCTTTGCCACCATTCCTTATATACCCCTCTCTTACACTCTCGTCATTGGGACGTACTATCCGCGTCATCTGGTGGTTTCCTGTAATTTGCATATTCTTCTTCAAGATGTGTGTGATAATTGTACAGGTGAAATTTTTATTTTAGAGGTCAATTTCTGTGTGATTCTGAATTATCCTTAATTTATGGACATGAGTGTAGTAAATGATATATCTAGGAAATAACTATTACATTGTTATAATATTTTAATTTTAAATGTATAAATAAAAGTAAATATTATTTTTTGTATAATTCTCTTTATACAATATAAATTATAATTACACTATAAATAAAATTATAAATACATTATAAATTAAATACTTCCCCCTGACCTATAATAACATCACGTACAATGTATTTCAAGTAAGGTATTGTAGTATAATGTATTGTATTGTAGTTTAATGTACACTGAAATGACAAAAGTCATGGGATCAAAAGTCTTAATATCGTGTCGGCCCTCCTTTCGCCAGGCGAAGAGCAGCAATTCGACGTGGCATGGACTCAACAAGTCGTTGGAAGACTTCTGCAGGAATATTGAGCCATGCTGTCTCGATAGACGTCCATAATTGTGAAAGCGTTGATGGTGCAGGATTTTGGGCACGAACAGACCTCTCGATGATGTCCCATAAATGCTCGATGGGATTCATGTCTAGGTGGCGATCTAGGTGGCCAGATCATTCGTTGGAATTGTCCAGAATGTTCTTCAAACCAATCGCGAACAGTTGTGGCCCGGTGACATGGCGCATTGTCATCCATAAAAATCCCATCGTTGTTTGGGTACATGAAGTCCATGAATGGCTGCAAGTGATCTCCAAGTAGCTGAACATGAGCATTTCCAGTCAATGTTCGGTCCAGTCGCACCAGAGGACCAAGTCCATGCCATGAAAAAACAGCCCACACCATTACGGAGCCCCCACCAGCTTGAACAGTGCCTTGCTGACAGTTTGGGTCCATGGCTTCGTGGGGTCTGCGCCACACTCGAACCCTACCATCAGCTCTTACCAACTGAAATCGTGACTCATCGGACCAGGCCACGGTTTTCCATTCATCTAGGGACCAACCGATATGCTCACGTGCCCATGAGAGTCGCTGCAAGCGATGTCGTTCTGTCAGTAAAGGCACTCGAGTCGGTCTTCTGCTGGAATAGCCCAAGAAAGCCAAATTTCTCCGCACAGTTCTAACAGACAAGTCCCTTGTACGTCCCACATTGTTTTCTGCGGTTATTTGACGCAGTGTTGCTTGTCTGTTAGAATTTACGACTCTTTGCGGACGTCACCGGTCTCGGTCGTTAAGTGCAGGCGGTCGACCACTGCGCTGTCCATGGTGGGATGTTATGCCTGAAATTTCATACTCTCGGCACACTCTTGACACAGTGGATCTGGGAATGTTGAATTCCCTAACGATTTCCGAAATGGCATGACCCATGCGTCTAGCTCCAACTAACATTCCGCGTTCAAAGTCTGTTAATTCCCGTCGTGCGGTCATCCTCACGTCAAAACCCACTTCACATGAATAACTTGAACAGAAAGGAAAGCTCTGCGGAAGCACTGCGCATTTATACCTGTTCTACGCGATGCTACTGCCATCTGAAAATTTGCATATTGCTATCCCATGACTTTTGTCACTTCAGTGTATTATTCATTAATAAGCTTATATTTAGGCATTAAAACCATAACTTTTTGTTCATTTTCTGGTTACAAGTATGCTTTCGAAGATTTTTTCTTTCTTAATTGATCTTCTATTATTGAAATTACAATAATACTGTTTTGTAATATTTTTATTTTGTATGTATAGTTAAAAGTAAATATTATTTGTATAATTCCCTTTATACATTATAAATTAAATTATAAATACATTATAAATTAAATACTTCCACATACATAGTTGAGTGACATTTTCAAAATAGAAAAGTAAAAAATAATAGAAATTTATGTAAAAACAACAAAAACAAAATATTATTTTGTACAAAGCATATGCATAAATTGTTATAATTTTTGTATAAATTATAAATTTTTGATTTTCCTAAAGTTATAAGTAATTATTTATTTATATATTTTTTAACCCACTTGGTATCATCCAGATCCATCAACATCCAGACCAAGTCCAAGAACCCGTGTGGTGTCATGTAAGGTGGGAAAGGGGGAGGAGTAGCTTCTGTTGTGATGGAGCATCCGTTGGTAGAAGACTGACTTGACCCAGTGATGAAAAAGGTGGTCAGTGCCTTACGGGAAGACTTTTAAAAAATAATAAATTTTAGGGAAAACTATTCCGCATCGTATTCTACCACACCCGCTTATCGTATGGGAGAAAACTCGAAAAACTATCAGGTAGTCCGACTCACGTGGCAAGACGCTGAACATCACAAATGCCCCTGAGTCTGCTCGCTTTTTGAAACAGTGTCTACAACAAAGCCGACAGCGTATTAAACCTCAGTCCTGGCGCTCACCAGCCCTATGGCTGAGGGTTAATACTTTGCCATTGAGCGTTGCCATTGATACGTTGTCATTGAGCCACGAGTCGGCCGTAATTCTTTTTGAAATTTGGTAACCATGATTTTTCTAAGTTAAATTATTTATTACACACACACACACACACACACACACACACACACACACACACACACACACACACATATATATATATATATATATTTATATTGTATCTTGTGTTTGAAAATTTACTAGCACTCTGTCAACTGTCTTGCTGTCTGGTCTTCAGTACCATAGGCTTCAGGTTCGAATCCGGGCTGTGGCATGGATGTTTGTGAGTGTATTCGGAATCCACGTTAAACTGTAGGTCCCGGTCTAATTAGCCTAAAGTGTGCACAAAATGACTGCAGAGTGACAAACCAAACCAATCAAAATTTCCTTTTATTTCTATCAAATGTAAAAAAAAAGTTTCGACATGCTATTGGAATATGCCGTTGAATCCATTTCACTTTCATTTACTCTTGTGACGAAGTGAATTAACATGACTTATAATGTATTTAAAGTAGTGTATTTTAACATGACTTATAAATAATGTATTATTTAGTAATAAAGTTGTATTTAGGGTATTAAAACTACAACTTTTTGTTGATTTCTTGGATACAAATATGCTTTCGAAGATTTTTTCTCTCATATTTGATGTGCTATTATTGCATAGAATTGATAAAAAAAATCAATTAGGAATTAAACACTCTAAATTCTCATTTATTTCCAAATTATTTAAAAGAAGTTTTTTAACATATATATACTTAAAAACCTACAAGGGAAACATTGTAGAAATATGAAAATTTATAACTTTTCAAAAGAATAGTTGTACACACTATTTCATAACGCCATATACATATTAGAGAGTTTTTGCATACCGTACGTTAGTTACCGTAGGACGTCCATTAGTTTTTCTCCCTAGCGCGCATGCTCAGTTTCTTATGAGCATGCGCGCTAGGGAGAAAAAGCTAACGGACGTCCTACAGTAACTAACGTACGGTATGCAAAAACTCTCTATTTTATGTGAGTTGATAATAATAACAAATAGAACCTTTAGAAGGAAAAAAATTAGAATGTTAAAATAGGAATTAAGTTAGTTTGCATGCCAGTATTGAGGTTGTAATATTCCTTCCATTCTAGACAGAAATCATTAATGTGCTAATAAATATTGGATAACAATAGGAAAAATTCGAATGGTATAAATTTACATTATAAAGCCATAAGAAATTTAATAGGAGACAAAATTAGATTGATCAAAATTAGATGTAAAATACATTAATCTAATTTATAATCAGGCACGATCTAATTTTATTGTTCTAAAATATAAGATTTTCTCTTCGATTTTTTTCTGCTTTTTATTAACTGTGAAAATTTATACTTAAAAAGTGTCACTAATTATATGTTGTTAATTTATCAGTTTTTTTTAAGAATAATATTGGCCAAAATTAGAAATTATTTTAATACAATTTATGTATAGCATGATCATTATTATAAATTAGAAGAACTTACATGGAGAGCTTTCTGAGTTTTTTTTGAACTTTCTGATGTTTTTTTTTTTTTTTAACTTTCTGAGTTTTTCCCTTCTGAGTTAATATCTTGCTGAGAAGTTTCTGAGAGAACTTTTTGAGTTTTCTAAACTTTTGAGGTTTGAATTTATTGTGCTTAAAAAACTCGAAAAATAAAAAAAAAAAATATCAATATCGTTCATAAAAAAATTTATCAAATATTATATAGGCAAATATTATTTTATGCTATTCTTTTTCAATATATTAACGCAAAAAATATTCCGAAAAATGTTTTAAAGACTTTTTTTTCGATGAATTATTTTTGGAAAGGGTCTATAAATGCTTTCATAAAAAATATGAAATTTTAAACTAAATGAAATGTCCATTTGAAAACATGTTTCACATCTAATAAATGTAAACTGGTTTTTTTTAACGATGTAAGAAACCTAACTACCCAAATTTAATTTTTTATGGTGTTTTTTAAAGTTCAGTTAAAAAACCATTGATACAAAGCAGGATTTCGTCATAACAATTAAATTCATATTTCAATTACTAAATCATAATTAGAATTCAATTGAAATCACAAATTTTTTTTATGCTGGTTTGATAATTGGGACCTATTGAATTAATGGCGAAGTGACTAGCGCTCTGGCGCTCGGTGCTACAGGTATCGTACTCCACCTTAAAACCATAGGTCCTGGTCTAATATGACTGTTGAGCTTTGAGCGTAGGGCTGACAACCCTACCCATTAAATAAAAACATCTACTGTCTCGAAATCTTCCAGTTGGCAGATGGCTTTGCCCCACCATGGGGATGTTGCGCCAATGAAGAAGAAGGATTGATGCAAAATATGTTTTTTCAATGATGAATGGGAACTAAATATCTAAATAGGTTAAAAAAAATTTATTATCATACAAAGATGAAAATCATTCATACAAAGATGAACATATTTTGTAAATTATAACCAAATTCATTTAACATTGTATGCAGTTTGTAAAACAAAGAAAAAAAATATAAAATACGTACAGAAAAAATAGAGGACCTAGTGGATAGTGCATAGTGTTTCTGAACTAAGAGAGTTTAATTAGAAATCCGAGAAGCAATGATGAAAGTTTACTTTATATGTACACGATAAATCTGTAAGCCAGAATGGGATAAAGAATTTTTTCTTTAAATTAAAGTTAATTGCTAAAAAAAAATAAAAATTTATTTTTGAAATTTATGTGATTGAAATATTAATCAATATATTAAATTGAAATATTAATTAATATAAAACGAAATAATAATTAATATATTATTAATTATTATTTGAAATATTAATTAATATTTTTTATTATATTATTTGTTTATTTATGCAGGCTAGTTACTTATAATTATTCTTTATTAATCAAATAATTTGTGTATTGAAATTTAAGAACATGAACTATTTTTCTGAAGTAATATGTTTATTCAAAAAAGAAAATTTTTATTTTTCTACAAAAATCACTAAACCTAAATTATTAATTACCTAAAGAGAACTTTCTAATCATATATTTGATGAAAATAATTTCAAAAAAAAATTAATTCATAAATGTATAAGTAAAATGGACGACATAAATTTAAATAATTACTAAAAAAAAATTGAAATGTTAAATTAAAATTGTATCTGTTAATTACCTTTTTAATACACATATTGCTTAATTGCTACTAATAGTAATTCTTTTGCATACTAATATTCTAAATGTATAATTTGTTCTCCAAAATTCATTTATTACTTCTTAAATGTATACGAAAAATGGACGGTATTCTATGAAGGACATACATTTAAATAATTACTTATTTTGAAGTATTAGATTAAAACTATATTTGTTAATTATCAATTTAATACACACTATTGCTTAATTGCACCTAATAATAATTTTTATGCAGACTAATATTCTAAATGTATAATTTTGTGCACCAAAACTCATTTATAAGTCTTAAATGCATACATAAAATGGACGATATTTTATGGAAGATATACATTTAAGGGATTACATATTAAGCTATAATCCCACTTATATTATTATGTTATTACGCTAAATATAATATAAAGAAATTAAATCATTTATATGCTGTAATAATTAATAAAAAAGATTACAAAACTTAAATTAATGTCGCCCTAAGGTAAAAAAAATTTGAGTACCATTCACTTAAGACATTGGATGTATTGCCAAAATGTATCCAAATAATTCCAAGGATTACTTGCAATTATAAAAAAAATGATACTCCTGTTTACTCTAATTTCATTTTTTATTTCCAATCGTGGTTAATGCTAATTTCTAATGCTACCGATCGGCAAGCAGATTTTTCATAGTGATAAACCCATATGAAATATAACATTTGCAATTATACCACCCTACTTTTCAATTCGTAAAGAGGCCACAGTTAAAACCACAAAATGTAAATTTCCCTATCTGGCCATTATGTCGGTACAATAATTGGACAAGAATGCTTTTCGGAAGTAAGCAAACAGCGTTAGGACTGTCATTAATCGAAGCTAATCTGCAGAATTTGATCTTTACACAATGCCCTGAACCAACGTTTTGCACTTCAACAATGACATTTAAACAGAACCACATACTTAATCGTTGTATTTCGTGTTACTGCTCATCATTATAGGGATTAAGTCCAATAGATAAAACAGTGTAGTAATGCTTGGCGAACTACAGGCATTATTGGCAATGCTTATTGAGCAATCTGGCGCCAACTGTAGCAAATTCTCGGATGTGAATGAAGATGTTCTGGTACGATACTTTACATGCATGGGTGATCTTTTTGTTCAATACTAATGGCCGTCGTGTTTCCCTTTCCGATACAAAATAGAATGACTAATAAGTGACTTCCTCTTCATTATGCAGTCTGAGATATTCTAATATCAAAGAAATTGTTATTGTTCTCGAGTTCAAAATGTTATAGTTCTAAGAGAGGAAGTGTAGATCTTTAACTTTAATTTTTAAGACTTGAAGAACTCTATTTGTAATGCTTATTTCTTTTTTTTTCAATAGAAAATGGAATTTGGATTGAAAGTAGATATGCATTTAAAAATAGTAAATTTCGTTTGAAGTCATGCAAAGTTGAAGTTCTAATTAAGTTCGGGTTTAAATGGATGTTAATTTTTTGAAGAGAAAAAAAAAATATGTGCTGTAAAATTAAAAGCAATTTTTTAAATATGAGAATTTAAAAACGATTTTTAAAGAATATTTAACGAATTTTAAAGAATATTTTTATAAGAATTTAAAAACGATTTTTAAATATAAGAATTTAAAAACTGTTTTTAAATGTAATTTAAAAACGATTTTTAAATATAAGGATTTAAAAACGATTTTTAGAAATAAGAATTTAAGATTTTAAAACATCAAGAATTTTAAAACAAAAGATTTTTAAATACAAGGATTTAAAAACGATTTTTAGAAATAAGAATTTAAAAAAGATTTTAAAACATCAAGAATTTAAAAAAAAAAGATTTTTAAATATAAGAATTTAAAAATGATTTTTAAACATCAAGAATTTTAAGACAAAAGATTCTTAAAAAATATTTTATCCTAAAAATATAATAGAATTTTTAATAATCTAAAGATACCTTTCACTTCCTGTAGTATAAAGTAAATAAAATTATTTAATAAAATTTTTATTTTAATAAAAAATAAATTACATTATATTTATTTTATATTACTTTATACTCTACTTTATTTTGTATTACTCAAGGCAATTATTTTAAATATTTAAAACATGTCACAAATATTTTATTACATTCAATTTCAGTTTAAGTGAAAATTACAAATTCATTAGGCTTATTGTCTAAAAAGCAATATTTTTTGTTGAAAGAAATAGTCAATCAATATTTAAACTTTATTTTAAAATAATGTACTGTTCTGGTTTAGTAGTCACAAATAATAAATAAAGCATTCATTGTAATAAACAAATAAAAAAATCACTATTCTTTGCAATAAACGAATAAAAAATAAAGCTCTATTCATTGTAATAAACAAATAAAAACTAAAGCACTACTCAGTGTAATAAACAAATAAAAAATAAAGCACTTTCATTGTAATAAATAAATAAAAAACAAGGTCCTATCCATTGTAATAAACAAATAAAAAAAATCACTATTCATTGCAATAAACAAATAAAAACTAAAGCACTATTCATTGTAATAAACAAATAAAAACTAAAGCACTATTCATTGTAATAAACAAATAAAAAATAAAGCACTTTCATTGTAATAAATAAATAAAAAACAAGGTCCTATCCATTGTAATAAACAAATAAGAAAAATCACTATTCATTGCAATAAACAAATAAAAACTAAAGCACTATTCATTGTAATAAGCAAATAAAAAATAAAATACTATTCATTGTAATAAATAAATAAAAAATAAAGCACTATTCATTATTCATGTGAAATTTGTCCTTTATTTGCATAGTTATTTAAAGTGAATGACATTTAAACTTTGATTAATTTATCAAGATTTTCTAAATTTCTTTTATTTTATTAAAGTATTTCATTACAGAAATCTTTGGAAATTTTTTTATCATACAAACATTGAAAAAAAATATGAAGAAATAATGGAAATTATACTTATCAAAGAATAAAATATATTGAAATTTTAAAAGATATTTATTTCATTTAGCAAGCTAATTTAAATAAAATTATAAGGAAAGCTGTTATTTAATTACACTAAACAATTTAAATTAAAAAACATATATATTTAAAAGACCTAAAAATAAGTTTTTTTTTTTTTTTTTTTTTTTTTTCGCATTTTAGAAGTAGTTTTTGCATTTCAATAAAAAATAAATACATTACAGTTTTTTTTTATAAGAATAGCGCATATAGCGCATAATAATAAAAAAAAAATATTACGTAAAAAATGTTAGTCAGTTAACATTCAGTAGCATTTGTTTAACCTATAAATATTACTCAATAATGAATAAAATAATAATTTTGTTTGTTTTTATATGAAATGAAAGTATTTGTGGTAAATAATAATCTTTTTGTTTTATTTGGATGCTTGATCAAAAAGTGTACTATAATTTCTTAGAGTTGATTGATAATATGTTGTAAAATTTGTTTCATTGACAAAAATTAGTAAAACTTTACAATCTTTACGAGCGCCTTTTCTGAAAATTGACATTGCTTATTTGAATTTGAAGTTTTCCTTGTTTTCTGAAAAACTTTTATTTATTTAAAAAAATTGTGAAAAATAAGCCCGGTGCAGTTACTGCTATGTAACCAGAGTTATGCTTATTCAATTAGTTTTTAATAATTTATTAATACATAAAAATAATGCTACATTTTAAATGTTACAAAAATAAATACTTGAGAATAATGATACAAATAAAGATGCAATTTGAAAGGATATTTATAGGTGATTGTGGATATAAATTCTTAAAATTCAATTTGCTGATTCAAGTAACTGATGTGAATTCAATTACAAACGCTGACTGCTCGAGAACAATTTGAAAGGATATTTATAGGTGATTGTGGATATGAATTCTTAAAATTCAATTTGCTGATTCAAGTAACTGATGTGAATTCAATTACAAACGCTGACTGCTCGAGAACAATTTGAAAGGATATTTATAGGTGATTGTGGATATGAATTCTTAAAATTCAATTTGCTGATTCAAGTAACTGATGTGAATTCAATTACAAACGCTGACTGCTCGAGAACAATTTGAAAGGATATTTATAGGTGATTGTGGATATGAATTCTTAAAATTCAATTTGCTGATTCAAGTAACTGATGTGAATTCAATTACAAACGCTGACTGCTCGAGAACAATTTGAAAGGATATTTATAGGTGATTGTGGATATGAATTCTTAAAATTCAATTTGCTGATTCAAGTAACTGATGTGAATTCAATTACAAACGCTGACTGCTCGAGAACAATTTGAAAGGATATTTATAGGTGATTGTGGATATGAATTCTTAAAATTCTGTTTTGTTGATTCAAGTAACTGATGTGAATTCAATTACAAACGCTGACTGATTCGAGAACAATTTGAAAGGATATTTATAGGTGATTGTGGATATGAATTCTTAAAATTCAATTTGCTGATTCAAGTAACTGATGTGAATTCAATTACAAACGCTGACTGCTCGAGAACAATTTGAAAGGATATTTATAGGTGATTGTGGATATGAATTCTTAAAAATTCAATTTGCTGATTCAAGTAACTGATGAATTCAATTACAAACGCTGACTGCTCGAGAACAATTTTGAAAGGATATTTATAGGTGATTGTGGATATGAATTCTTAAAATTCAATTTGCTGATTCAAGTAACTGATGTGAATCAAATGATACAACAATTTGAAAGGATATTTATAGGTGATTGTGGATGCAATTTGAAAGGATATTTATAGGTGATTGTGGATATGAATTCTTAAAATTCAATTTGCTGATTCAAGTAACTGATGTGAATTCAATTACAAACGCTGACTGCTCGAGAACAATTTGAAAGGATATTTATAGGTGATTGTGGATATAAATTTTAAAATTCAATTTGCTGATTCAAGTAACTGATGTGAATTCAATTACAAACGCTGACTGCTCGAGAACAATTTGAAAGGATATTTATAGGTGATTGTGGATATAAATTCTTAAAATTCAATTTGCTGATTCAAGTAACTGATGTGAATTCAATTACAAACGCTGACTGCTCGAGAACAATTTGAAAGGATATTTATAGGTGATTGTGGATATGAATTCTTAAAATTCAATTTGCTGATTCAAGTAACTGATGTGAATTCAATTACAAACGCTGACTGCTCGAGAACAATTTGAAAGGATATTTATAGGTGATTGTGGATATGAATTCTTAAAATTCAATTTGCTGATTCAAGTAACTGATGTGAATTCAATTACAAACGCTGACTGCTCGAGAACAATTTGAAAGGATATTTATAGGTGATTGTGGATATGAATTTTAAAATTCAATTTGCTGATTCAAGTAACTGATGTGAATTCAATTACAAACGCTGACTGCTCGAGAACAATTTGAAAGGATATTTATAGGTGATTGTGGATATGAATTCTTAAAATTCAATTTGCTGATTCAAGTAACTGATGTGAATTCAATTACAAACGCTGACTGCTCGAGAACAATTTGAAAGGATATTTATAGGTGATTGTGGATATGAATTCTTAAAATTCAATTTGCTGATTCAAGTAACTGATGTGAATTCAATTACAAACGCTGACTGATCGAGAACCCTTGATACATGCAGTTTATTCAACTAAAATAGGGAATAGTTTATTGTATTGCTTTCTATTTGTAGTCAATTTGTAACAGACACAATAAACCATAGTTTATATTTATTTATTTTACATTATTTATATTAATATATTATATTACTTCGATAATGGTCTTAATAACAATTAGAGTATAATTATGTAAATAGTAAATAATAGTTTGTCGTATTGCGTTCTATTAGTAAATTACAAACATACAGACAATAAATCGTAGTTTAATATTTATTTATTATATTGTTTATATTGATATATTATACTACTTCGATAATAGTCTTAATAACAATTTGAATATAATTATGTAAAGAGTATATAATTTATCATATTGCGTTCTATTTGTAGTAAATTCCTAACAGATAGACAATAAACCATAGTTTATAGTTATTTATTATATGATTTATGTTATTATATTACTTCGATAATGGTCTTGATAACCATTTGAATATAATTATATAATTAATTTAATATAAAGCTCTATATTTCTTATTTACGTAGTACAATTAATTAATCATATAATTATTAAACTACATTTTACATACAATAGGATTAAACGAATAATAAACTTTGCACAAAAATGTAAATAGGAACTTCACCACAAATAATATGGAATTGACAATTGACATTTGAATTGAGAATTGACAAGCTGGAATTGACAATTGACATTTGAATTGAGAATTGACAAGCTGGAATTGACACGAAAAGCATTAGGCTAATTCTTTTTTCTATTGTAGAAGAAAGATAAACCAAATCTGTTCTTTAATCTATTGTAATGCATTTTTGTGAGAACATATTATTTTGAATAC